>PVKC010031423.1:0-14532 GCA_004027635.1 Crocidura indochinensis | reverse complement strand
GGAGCGGTGGCAGGGCATTTGCCTTGCATGCAGCTGACCTAGGACAGGCCATGGTTCAATCCCCCGGCATCCCATTTTAGTCCCCCAAGTCAGGAGCGATTTGACTCTTTGAGTGTGGCCCTAAACTAAAACAAACAAACAAAGGAACTTTTTTTATTGTTTGTTTTTTTTGTTACACCCGGCGGTACTCAGGGATTCCTCCTGACTCTATGCTCAGAAATCGTTCCTGGCAGGCTCCGAGGGACCATATGGGATGCCAGGATTCGAACCACCATCCTTCTGCACTCAAGGCAAATTCCCTACCTCCATGCCATCTCTCCAGCCCACAAAAGAACTTTTGGGTATAATTATGTCCTTTTCCAGCTGAAATCAAGAACAGCCTAGGGTTTGTCAGGGCAGAGTTTGGTGTGTGAGGATCTGAACTTTGCTTTGTTACCTCTTCCAGGAAAGTGGCCTGGCATAGGAGAAAGGAAAAGAAGTGAGAAACACCCCTGCTTCCAGCTGGGGTTCTGACACTCACTGAACTCACACCTGGCTGTCCTCAGGATCTGCCCCAGGCTCTGTGCTCCAGGTATTATGCAATGCCAAGGATTGAATCCAGGTTTCCTGCATGCAAAACATGCACTCAACCCTCTGAGCAATTTCTCCAGTCTCTCTGTTGTTAATATTTTTTCCTGCCCTCATTCATTCACTCATTCCATGTTTGTTTGCCTGCTCTGTGACAGTCACGGGAGTGCAGTGATGGACAGCCTGGACAGCAACTTTTTTTTTTTTTTTTTGGCTTTTGGGCCACACCTGGCAGTGCTCAGGGGTTATTCCTGACTCCATGCTCAGAAATTGCTCCTGGTAAGCATGGGGGACCATATGGGACGCAGGGACTCGAACCAATGACCTTCTGCATGAAAGGCAAACACTTTACCTCCATGCTATCTCTCCGGCCCTGGACAGAAACTCTTACCATCATGGAACTCACTTCAGGTGGAGGAAGAAAGGTGATTAGGATATGAATAGGTAAAAGACATAAAGAAAACTATGTTTTTTAAAATAATTATCTTTATTTAAGCACCATGATTACAAATATGATTATAGTTGTATGATTACAGTCATGTAAAGAACACCCCCCTTCACCAGTGCAACATTCCCACCACCAATTTCCCAGATCTCCTTCCTCTCCCCCCCACACCTGTACTCGAGATAGGCTTTCCACTTCCCTCATTCATTCACATTGTTATGACAGTTTTCAGTGTAGTCATCTCTCCAACTGCACTCATCACTCTATGTGGTGAGCTTCATGTCATGAGCTGAGCTGCACCTACCAACCCTCATCTCTCTTGTCTCTGAGATACTGTTAAAAATGTCTTTCATTTTTCTCAAAACCCATAGATGAGTGAAACCATTCTGCGTCTTTCTCTCTCCCTCTGACTTACTTCACTCAGCATAATAGATTCCATGTACATCCATGTATAGGAAAATTTTATTTATTTATTTATTTATTTATTTTTGGTTTTTGGGTCACACCCGGCAGTGCTCAGGGGTTACTCCTGGCTCCATGCTCAGAAATTGCTCCTGGCAGGCACGGGGGACCATATGGGGCACCGGGATTCGAACTGATGACCTTTTGCATGAAAGGCAAACACCTTACCTCCATGCTATCTCCCGGGCCCCGTATAGGAAAATTTTATGACTTCATCTCTCCTGACGGCTGCATAGTATTCCATTGTGTATATGTACCACAGTTTCTTTAGCCACTCGTCTGTTGAAGGGCATCTTGGTTGTTTCCAGAGTCTGGCTATTGTAAATAGCGCTGCAATGAATATAGGTGTAAGGAAGGGATTTTTGTATTGTATTTTTGTGTTCCTCGGGTATATTCCTAGGAGTGGTATAGCTGGATCGAATGGGAGCTCAATTTCCAGTTTGTGAAGGAATCTCCATATCGCTTTCCATAAAGGTTGTACTAGACGGCATTCCCACCAGCAGTGAAAAAGAGTTCCTTTCTCTCCATCCCCGCCAGCACTGCTTGTTTTCCTTTTTTGTGATGTGTGCCAATCTCAGTGTCGTGAGGTTGTACCTCATAGTAGTTTTGATTTGTATCTCCTTGACAATTAGTGATGTTGAGCATCTTTTCATGTGTCTTTTGGCCATTTGCCTTTCTTCTTTTACAAAGTGTCTGTTCATTTCTTCTCCCAATTTTTTGATGGGGTTGGATGTTTTTTTCTTGTATAGTTCTGTCAGTACCTTGTAAATTTTGGATATTAGTCCTTTATCTGATAAGTATTGGGTGAATAATTTCTCCCACTCAGTGGGTGGCCTTTGTATTCTGGGCACTATCTCCTTTGAGATGCAGATGACCTTTTGCATGAAAGGCATACGCCTTACCTCCATGCTATCTCCGGGCCCACCTCCAAGCTATTTTTAGGGAGAGAAGAGGACAGAGAACAAGCAAGTACTAGGTGGTTGATTATTATTATTATTATTATTTTTAATTAGTTTTGATGCTACACTTGGCGGCGCTCAGGGATTCCTCCTGGTTCTGCGCTCAGAAATCGCTCCTGGAAGGCTTGGGGGACCATCTGGGATGCTGGGATCGATCCAGAGTCTGTCTTGGGTCAGCTGTGTGCAAGGCAAACACCCTACCGCTATTGCTCCGGCCCCTAGATGGCTGATTTTAAGTTGCCCCATCAGAGGAGGAGGCATTATTGAGATGAACAAATACCCTAAAGTGCCATGTGGCTCTCAGGGGAAGAGTTTTCTTAGCAGAAGGGGCTGCAAATAGAAGATCTCATACACAGCAATAGACAATGCACATAGTAATACACAGTAATGACAGAATGAAGAGCCTATGAGGTATTGGTGAAGCCAATTAGGCAAGAGGAAGGAGGAAGTGGTGGTTTGGACTGGGCGTGTGTGTGCAATTTACAGCCCTGCTAGGTGTGTGGGCCAGGACCTGGAACTATGGAGATGGGACTAGAGACAGACACAAAAGGGCTAGGAATGCCCCTCATCTTCTCTTCTGCCAGAATCACCTGTAGACTAGACCTGCAGTCAGCAGGTGAAGGTATTCTATGGTGACAGCCCCCTGAGAGACACAGCTGAGTAGGAGAAAAGAGAGCATACCTCACACTCAATGGCTAAAATAAAAAAGACTAACCACAACTAATGTTGTTGAGGATAGGGAGCAGCTGGAAGTCTCCCATATTGCTGAAGTATTCAAGAGTTAAGCCATGTCCTTTCCTCTTCCCTTCCTTCCTTTTCTTTCTTCCTCCCTTCCTCCTTCCATCTTCCCTTCCCTTCCCTTCCCTTCCCTTCCCCTTCCCTTCCCTTCCCTTCCCTTCCCTTCCCTTCCCTTCCCTTCCCTTCCCTTTCCTTTCCTTTCCTTCCCTTCCCTTCCCTTCCCTTTCCTTTCCTTTCCTTTCCTTTCCTTTCCTTTCCTTTCCTTTCCTTTCCTTTCCTTTCCTTTCCTTTCCTTTCCTTTCCTTTCCTTTCCTTTTCCTTCCTTTCCTTTCCTTTCTTTCCTCCTTCTTCCCTTCCCCTTCCCTTTCCCCTTTCCTTCCCTTTCCTCTTTCCTTTCCTACTTCACACAAAGAACTTGGTCTCTTGAACTCTTGTGTTGGCTATCTTGGTTTAAGCATAATAGTCTGAAGTCCATCCATACTGTGTAAATGAGACAAACAAAGGCTTGTTGTGGTAACAGAAGCTGCTCCATAATCTGCCAGTACTGTAATGACTAAGATAGCCTCAAGGTCATCTCCATTCACCTACCTCACTAAACTCATTGCCAACAACTCTGCTAGTTGTTAGAACTAACCCAGTTAGTTCTACCTCTCAAGCGTCTTAGTGTTCCCTCTTGCTCATCAAACCTGCAGTTTTGTGCCCCATCTTTCCTCTTCCCAAATGCCAACATTTTTTCCCTTAGCTGTATCAGGCTATGCCAGGCATATCTATCTTAGAAGATAACTGAAGTCTCATCTCCCTCTGGAGCTTTCCTTCACTGCCTGCCTCCACCCTGCCCCATGCAACCCATTCTGCAGCCTTGCCAGTCCTCGCCCTTCAAGGCCCACTGAGCACATCTGAGCACCATCCCCACTGGCTTACTTGCTCCAAGTGAGCAGCCATGTCCTTTGTTCATCTGCTGTGTGTGAAACATGGATTGGGTGCTCATCTTTTCCTATTGGAAAAATAATAATAATTAAAAAAAAAGGAATACTTATTGGGTTGGAGAGATGGTGAGAAAGGTGATCTGGATTCAAACCCTGATATCCCATATGGTTCCCTGAATCCTGCTTGGAGGTGGCTCTTAAGGCAGAAGATCCTCATTCTGCATTTTTAGCTCAGACCCTGGCTGCATTTAATTGAGAGAAGTAATGGGGTCTTCTAGGCGTGGCCCCATGCTGGAGGGAGGCATAGGAAGGCACCAGGCCCGCTTCCCCAGCCGGTCCCAATAGTGGGGAAGGTTAGACCACGAGAGGAGTGGGGACACAGGAAGCCCCTTGGTCTCTGCACCTCCATCTCCTTCTGCTTGAAAGTTCTAATCCCACCCTCAGAGTAGAGCCCAGTGGTGGTCCAGGAATAAACCCTCGTGTGGGGGAAGGCAGGGAGAGGAGGAAGGTGGTAGGCAGGGGGGAAGGAGGGAGGAGGAGGCAAGTGTTGAATGAAGGAGCCATAACTTAGAGGATCCTGGGGTCTACCTGACTCCCACATCTTCAGAATTTATGCAGTTGCTCTGCCTCCTGGGACCCAGCCTTTTAACTCAAGTCATGGGATTATTTATTCCTGCGAAGGTCAGCAGAGTGTGCTGAAATCAACTGCAGCTCAGCTGGAGCACACAGGGAGGACGGCATGTTAGGACAGACAGACAGGACAGGCCGAAAGACCCATCATCACCACCTTCAGCCACGGAACATACTCGCCAGCCCCAAGATAATCTCGGTGTCCAGTCACAGTGGTGCCTAGGGAGGAAGGGAGGTTATTTTGAGGTTGTTTCCATGTCCTTATCTCCCCTGCCCCCTTCCAACAAACAGTCAGACAGAAAAATAAACAGCCCCACAGCCCCGAGCCATTCTCACGGGGGACTCACCACCTCCCTCCACACCCAGACTTTTCTCAACCAAATTCCTGGAGTCCAGTCACTGTTGGTTCTGAAAAGCACCCCTCCTCTCAATGCTAGCCTTTCTTTTGCTTTCTAGGTTAGCAGTGTTCCTAACACATCTGGGTAAACCCCCCAACACCCCACCCTGGCCTCTTGGGTTCCAGAGTCCAAATGAATGTTTTTGTTTTTTTTTCTGTGGAACCTCTAAGGATACTCTCTTCCCCCCAAACCCTCCATACTGCCCCTCAGAAGAAGTACTACAAGAGCTGGAGGAACTCCAGAAGAGAAAAGAGAAGAGAAGAGAAGGGAGGGGTCCATAGGGGTGGTGGGTTGTGTCAAGCCCAGCTCAGGGCTGAGCATGAACCAGGTAAGACCAACCCTAGTGTGGCTAGCAAGTGGGTGTTGGGGGCTCAAACTTGGCACCAAAGACGGATACATTGCAGGGGGGTTGCCTCAGTGGGTTAAAGTTCTAGGGGCATCAGAAGAGAAAAGAAAGTATGAAAGGGTGATTGATTTAGGGAAGGGGAGAATGGAGCTGCTCAGCCTTGTAGGTTCTCACCTGCTTAGTAGTGTTTGGGGGCTACACCAAACAGTGTGGGGCTCTGTGGTACTGGAGTGGTAGCAGAGCCATGGAACCCAAGGTTGGAACACTAAGGCCTATGCTGACTCCTGGGGCCCCTTGAGAGATTGTCCTGGACTAAATAAAAGGCTGGGGACAGAGCCCCCATTCTAGCCCTGGAGTCCATGGTCTCACAGGCAGGGTGTGCTTCAGTGAGGGGCCATGTAAGAGGGTGGGATTGTGTGTGTGCATTGGCAAACTTAGGCTGCATCACTGTCCCTACCTCCCTATTCTCTGACTCCAACTCTCCCCTCCTGCCCTCCCAGGCACTTCTGCGCCCTCATCATTTCTCCATGTTCCCATGTGGGCTGCTGGGGACCAGGCCATCTGGGCTACCTCTTGAAGTCAGCTCACTGAAGTTAGCTGTGAGTTGGGGTCCTTGGACAATCACACTGAAAGGCAGCTCTGTGTACAATGAAGATAGGATCCTCCACCCAGGGGCCCTGCTGGAGCCCTGCCTCCCTGAGGGAGCCCTGCACCCTGCTTCTTCCTACCTCCCCTGCTTTGAGGACCCTAGGGTCTCCCCCAAGCCCCATCTACAGGCCAGATACACTAAAATAGAACCCTGAGTTGGAAGGGAGAGCAGAGACCGTGCAGGCTAGACAAGGGGCTATGGTGAGGTTTGCTAATTTGGGGAACCCTGGAGATCTCTGATAACAGACACTCTGCCTGGCTCTGGAAGGAAGTGGTCCTTAGGTTCCTATGGGGTGAATTTTGTATTTTTTTTTCTTTTTCTTTTTCTTTTTTTTTTCTGGTCCACACCCCATGGTTCTCGGAGGTGGCTGACTCTGCTCTGGGATCTTTCTTGGTGGTGGTGTGCAGGGGGATCCTGTAGTGTTGGGGACAGTATCCCAGACATCTGGTGAAAGTCCTTGCTGCAGGCTGGCCTGGCTTTTGTTTTCCTTGGGGGAGGTGGTGAAAGGCACCGCCTGGTACCTCCATAATCTGTGGGTGGGGGCTGGTGAGGGAGAGGAAGCCTGGAAGGCCAGTCTCCTTTCACACCCACCACCTCCCAGTCCCTCAAAATGCAGGCGACAGGCCGGGCGGTGGCGCTGGAAGTAAGGTGCCTGCCTTGCCTGCGGTAGCCTTGGACGGACTGAGGTTCGATCCCCCGATGTCCCATATGGTCCCCCAAGCCAGGAGCGACTTCTGAGCGCATAGCCAGGGGTAACCCCTGAGCGTCACTGGGTGTGGCCCAAAAATCAAAAAACCAAAACCAAAACCAAAAAACAAAATGCAGGCGAAGAGATGGGAGCACTTCAGGGTTGGCATCTGAACCAAGAGGAGGGATCCAAGGTGAATTCCAACCCTGCACACTCGCAAACCCATCCCCATTCCTTCATCTCCCCACTACTCCCTCCATTCCTCAGATCTTCCCTTACAAAGCGAGCTAGAGTGAAAGACAACTGAGGTCATCATCAGAATCTCCCTGGGGACGCAGGAAACCCCAGAAGTGACCCATACTGGGTGGAGCCAGTGTCTCAGGGCTCAGTGGGACCCACTCTTGAGATGACACTCCCGTCCGGAGTCCTCCGGTCAAGGGACTAATCCCAAGGGTTGGGTCACAGACTGGGCTACCTCTGGCGCCCAGACACCTCGGTCCTTCCCTCACTGACCAGGTCTTGAGCTTCTGGGGTCCCCCCACGCCTGTCATGCTGCTCCCCCAGCCCAGCCTGGTCGGCTCGACTTGTCTAGGCATCCCAGGGCACACTTGGGGCGCTCGGGGACCCCCGGTCTCTCCAGGTCAGGAAAGAGGGCTGGTGGAGCAGGTGGCAGAGAGAGGGAGATTGGTTGCCGGCCTTGCCAGCCTTCCAGGATCCGGGCCAGCCAGTACTTAGAGGTCGGGGTGTGCTAGGGGAATGCAATTTGCAACTCTGCAGGAGTTGCAGGCATTCCAAAAGGCCTTGCCCGGGAAAACAGAGCCTGCAACCCTGCTTCTCTCTCTCTCATTCTCTCTCTCTCTCTTCTCTCTCTCTTTCTCTCTCTCTCTCTCTGTCCCTCTCTTCTCTTCCTCCTCCCTCCCTCTCTTCTTTCTTTCTTTCTTTCTTTCTTTCTTTCTTTCTTTCTTTCTTTCTTTCTTTCTTTCTTTCTTTCTTTCTTTCTTTCTTTCTTTCTTTCTCTCTTTCTCTCTTTCTTTCTCTCTTTCTTTCTCTCTCTCTTTCTTTCTTTCTTTCTTTCTTTCTTTCTTTCTTTCTTTCTTTCTTTCTTTCTTTCTTTCTTTCTTTCGCTCTTTCCTTTTTCTCTACTTTTCTCTTTTTCCTTTTCTCTCTCCTTTGCTCTTTTCCTCCCTCCCTCTCTCTTTTCTCTCCCCTTCCTCCCTCTCTCCTTTCTCTTCTTCCTCCTCTCTCCTCCTACCTTCCCTTCTTCCCTCTCTCTCTTCTCCTCCCTCCCCCTCTCTCCTTTCTCTCTCCTTTCTTTCTCTCTCTTTCTCTCTCCTTGCAGGGGGCTCTTCCAACTCTCTTTGTCCGCCCATCCATCCATTCTTCCATCCTTCGGCCCCCCTGTCACCTGTCACCATCCCGCTTCTCCACTGGGGTGTTTATTTAATTGTTTTCCAAGCTCGGTGGCGAGCCCTCCTGCCGTCCAACTCTGCCATCCGCACTCTGCCCGTGTAATTTAAAGCTGGAGTTAAATTATGACTTCTCCGGACCTGTTGTGGCACCTCCGCCAAAGCCTAATTAAATGATCACATCCATTCCGAAGGCAGCGCTCCTCTCCCCTCCAACGTTAATTACAACATAAGAGGCTTTAATGGCCCGCCTCACCTCCAGCTCCTGGAAAGAAAGGTCAGGCGATTAATTTTCGTCATTAATCTTTCCCCAATGTGGACACTGTGCTGTCACCAGAGCCTATTAAACCCCCTGTGTCCCCCCTTCCAGTCTCCCGCGCCCCTCGCCCCCTCCTCCCTGAATGACTGCAGAGAGGAAAATATTTAAGAACCACTTTGTCTCCCTGACTCGTCCCCCTCCGCTTTTCCTGGAGACAGTTTCTCCTTGGGGGTCTGGAAGGCAGGACAGGGGGCATCAAGTTGCTTTCCTGCACCCCTGAAGTGCTGACAGTTTTGGGAACCCAGGAGAGAGCTGGGAGCAGAGGTTGGGGGAGGCATCTTTGCTCCCTCCTGGTGGGAGATTGGGGAGGGAGCCCCCTGCTTGTCCATCTTCTATTCGGAACCTGGGAAGAAAATTGGATAAGAGGGATCCAGATAAATAGAATAGGGGTAAAGTGCTTGTCTTGCACCCTGCAGCCCAATTTCAAAGGCCAGCACTGCAGGGAGTGATCCCTGAGCATAGAGCCAGCAGTCAGCCCTGACCACTACTGGGTATGACCCCAAACTACCCCCCTGCAAATAAAGTGTAAGGAAGGTGTTGACACCCAGCTTTTATGTTCCTTTATGGACATTTTGCTCCATGGCAGTGAGTAAAAGCCTTTCCCATTCCTCCCACCTCACCCTGGGCTTTCCTCATCCTGGAACTTTAGTCCCATTACATGAAAAGGGGTTAAAAATGTGGGTGCAGAGGCTGGAGCAATAGCACAGCTGGTAGGGTGTTTCCCTTGCATGAGGCCTACCTTGCTTCAATCTCCAAGATTCCATATGGTCCTCCAAGCACCACCAGATATGACTCCTGAACACAGAGCCAGAAGCAACCCCTGAGCACCACTGGGTATGGCCCCCAAACAAAAAAAAATGTGGTTGCATTAGAGTTCTACAAAGGCAGGTTTAAAATGCTGACCCTGTGGGAGAGCTGACTTCAGATTCATCACCGAAGAACTAGGGGTCGCTCATTGTGGATGGTGGTCCTGTGCTCAGCATGAAAAGGAGAGTGTGTGTGTGTGTGTGTGTGTGTGTGTAATGGAAGAGGAGATGTTTAAGGAAACCCTGAGGTTGGCATCCCCAGTGCATCCCACTTCAGTAGCAGGCTGAAAAAGGGAACCGCATTCTATGATGAGGTTCTCTGTAGACCATTTTGATTCCAATCCCAGAATTTATTTGATTTAAATTTCTAATCCAGAAGAGAGTCCCCAGGAAGTGCAGGGATGAGGCATGGCTGGAAGGCACTTACAACTGGCAGGAATAGAAGAAGGGGTACAGGTGTGGCTGTGGAGACCCACTCCACCCTGTTTCTGGTCTCCTTAGGGTCCTGTACTATATCCCACAGTGGTCAACCAGGAGGTGATGATTTGAGAAAGTGGAAAATTGGATGGTTAAGGACACCTGGGGATGTCCAAATAGGTAGAACTCCTCACCCCCCCCCCCAGTCAATGCCCTGTACACTCTATCTCATCCTGCTCCTAGGCCTTTGCAACAGACCTGGCTCATATATACCCTTGTAAAAGACCCCAAAATCTCTGTGTGTCTGAGGATGTTCAAGAACTGCTTCCTCCTCCAACACCTGACACACACAAGCCATAGGTTTCGCCCTTGGAAATGAATGACTCTGAGCTTTATTCGTTGTGGCCATGGTGGCCCCCAAGTACCTCCAGAGCATTGTTGAGGAGTGATGTCTATTGCAAAAAGCATGCTTATGGGTCAGCAGCTGGGAGCATAGAACCCCCATCCTGATTAGCCACCCCACAAAATCCTGAACTCCTCAGTGATCATTTCTAAAACTAGGGTCCAAGGTTTAAAGAAGTGTATGAGGAGAAAGAAGTGCACATATGGAGAGAATGTCATGGGAAAGTCTCCAGCACTCCCCAACCTGGAAGAAAGGGCAACTTGGCCACAGCTTGTACCTGCCAAATGCCCAAGATGGTTAGAAGGGACTTTAACATGTGGGTAAGGTGTCCCAGTTCTATGTGTTGGAAGTGGGTGGGGTGACTAAGGTTGTCTGTTGTTAGTTATCAAAGTTGTGGTACCTAAATCAGTTGGCTTTTGTTTTGCTTCGTTTTAGGGACACACCCAAGCAGTGTTTAGGGGCTACTCCTGCCTGGCTTAGTGTGGTCCTTAGGAGACCATGGGGTGTAGGGGATGGAACCTGAGTCTCCAACTTGCGAAGGCTGTGCCCCAGTCTTTGGAGCTCTCTCTCTGACCCTCAACGGGCTTTGGGAGCGATCTTCTAGGAAACTCAAGAAGAGATGGGGCCCGGGAGATAGCATGGAGGCAAGGCGTTTGCCTTTCATGCAAAAGGTCATCGGTTCGAATCCCGGTGTCCCATATGGTTCCCCGTGCCTGCCAGGAGCAATTTCTGAGCATGGAGCCAGGAGTAACCCCTGAGCACTGCTGGGTGTGACCCAAAACAAAACAAAAAAAAACCAAAAACCAAAAAACAAAAAAAAAAAAAAAAAGAAAAGAGCTGCAGGACCAGAAGATTTCGATGCCTCAGGGGGCATTTGAGGTGGATTTGAAGAGACAACCCATCTTGTGTCCAGTCAGTCACCCACATCCTGCTGAGGTGGGTACCCGCCACTGCCCAGGACTGGGAACAAATTCCCACCAGTCAGCCCCTCCCCTGATGCCACCCTCCCCACCTCTACCAAGGACATTGGGGACATCACGTCCGCAGAGGCCCACGTGGCCAGATAATAATAATTAATAACCATTAGGAACAATAAGGAGAGACTAGTGCCTGGTCAGCCCGATATGCAGCCTTGGCTTTTCTGGTTCTTCTTTTTCCTATCCCTTTTTTTTTTCTTTTTTGACTTTAATGAAAACAATGATTTGACTTTGAAGAAAGTGACTTTTTTCAAGTGAAAGCTGGATGGAGTTGGTCCCCCCTCCCCATGACCATCCCTCTTCTCATCCCAGCTCCTCCTCCTGTGTGTCCCCCACCCTTTTTTTTCCCTCTCTCCCTTTTTTCTTTTTCTTTTAATACTCTGCGTTCTATCATGCAAATCCCCTTTCAAATTATGAGAGTATTAGAGCCATCAACGGTAATGTCACCGCCACAAAATGAGAGTGGGGACTTAAGCACCTAACGAACAATGAAATGTGCGAGCCCTGGGACAGGACAATTAAGAACTGGGCTTAGCCAGCCAGGGAAATTTATTGCTATCAAATCCATATTTCTATTTTCCCCCTGAACAGTAACCTATTTGAATATGATTAAAGGGTTTCATTACGGCGGAGAGAAAGGCCCGTGTCCCACAGTTCCTGGTGCGCTCACAAACACGGGTGCCCCTGGTGGGAGGAGGTGGACAGGGACTGGAGCTGAAAGCAAGGTCCAGGGGTCCACAAAATGCACCTTCAGGGGGCTGACTGCAAAGATAGCTTCTCCAGAGGGTGGGAGTGGAGGGGTCTGAGAGCCAGCCCTTAACTCTCTCTTTGCAAGAAGTGAAGAAGTGTTGGAAGGCTCCTGAGCAAATGGGGAGACTGAGGCATGGGGCATTTGAGTGACTCAAATGAGCGAGGGCTCGCCTAGGGTTGGACTCCATGCCTGGCTGACCCTTTCTGCGCCCTCCTGCCAACCCTGCTTTTCCTCCCACCTGCCTCCTCCTGCAGCCTCAGATACTGCAGAGATACACTTGACATATGAGGGGCCTCCCAGCCAGGGGAGATTTACAGCTGGTGGAGGAGAGACAGACTGAGGAGACTCATAGTCCCTGGAGCTGTGGTGGAGTTTGAATGTCAAAGAGGACTGTGAGGGGTTCAGGGCAGGTTTAGAGGCTGGGCTGGGCGGCAGTTGCTTCAGAAGCTCCAATTCACACAGACAGTAAAGAGTTCTCTAGCCCTAGCGGACCTGCTCGACCCCTCCTTGGCCTCTGCGCATATTCACAAGCTTCGATGTTCCTCACCCGGGCTGCCTTCCCAGCAGCCCCGAAGCCTAAGGGAGGCCCCTGATATCCAGCCACTTGAGGGCACTGGAGTGGGAGAGAGTTTTCACACCTCTCTTCTTAAATCCTCAAAACAAGTCTTGAAGCCGCATGGGGGGTGGAGTGGAGGGGGAACTGAGGGAGAGACACAGGGCCCCTGAGTGAGATTCAGAGAGGTTAAATGAAATAATTTGCCCCTTGGGGAATCAATGACAGAGCTGGAATTTGAACCCGGCTGCAACCCCTGCTCCCACATGTGTGAATCTTGGCTGGGGGCGCAGCCACATGGAGGCTTGGGATCACTGCACCGCCCGCACGCACACACTTGTAGCTTCCTTTTCTGGAAGCTCTGGAGAGAAAATAATGACCAGGCCAGACAGGCCAGCTGGACTCACAGTGCAGGAAGAGGGTGACAGATGTCATGAGAGAGGACCCCTTCCTTCTCCCTACTGGGTGCATCCTCACCCTGACAAATGGAGACCCCTCTTACAGGCTGGAGGGTGACTCAGGCCTCCATTGGGTCAACCAGAAGAGGGGGCAGGGTCATGGAGAGAACTTCCCTCCAGAAAGCAGGCCAAGGATGGCAGGGTGTTTGCCGAGTCCTGTCTTCCCCTGGCCATAAGGAGGAGACCTGGGCAGGGCAACAGGACAGGGCTGGGTCTGAGGCCCTGCAAAGAGGCAGGCTGTGTGGGGTGTGCCTCAGGCAGGGTCTGTGGCCTTAGCTGACTCCTGAGCACCCCTGCTCTTCTGTTGCCTCCTTCTCCCTTCAGACACCTCTCTTTGTCCCCTCTGTACAATAATATGTATAATAACTGGGATTTCCAGAAAGTTCTATCTTGACTTCTGGTGAACTGGATATAGTAGCATTAATTAATTAATTTTTGGGGGCCACATCTAACTGTTCAGGGCTTATTCCTGATTTTGCACTCAGAGATCACTCCTGTTGGGCTGAGGAAACATGTGGAGTGTCAGAGACAGAACCCCGGTCAGCTGTGTGCGCAAGGCAAGTGCTCTCCCTATTGTCTACTCTATAGTAGCATTATTAACACCTTGTGCTATCTGGGACTCACTTCCCGTGACAGATAGGCCTGATATGCCTGAGGCTTGGGCCTCACCAGGACTGGGGGGGCGTAAGGGGTGTCCTGATGGGAGATAGACCTCTGGTTTCTGGACAGAACTTTTCTATTTTTTTAATATTGTTTTGTTTTGTTTTGGGGTCACACCCGGCAATGCTCAGGGATTACTCCTGGTTCTATGCTCAGAAATTGCTCCTGCAGGCTCAGGGGGTCATATGGGAAGCCAGGATTTGAACCACCGTCCTTCTGCATGCCCTACCTCTATGCTTTCTCTCCGGCCCAAGACAGAACTTTTCCCAGCTTACCCTCTCTCACTTCCCTGTCCATCCTGCAATCTTCCCACCCTGCATCAGTGCTTGAATCTGTTTCTCACCCCCTCCTCTGCTCCTGTACTTCCTCAGCATGTGTGGGAACAGAAATGTGGCTCACAGCCTGCTGGCATGATGATTGAAGGTTCTGGGACAGGTGACACTGGGGTCAGACACCCTCTAAGTTCTATGTGTACTTTTGTCCCCACTCTGGAGGTGAGCAAAGTGAGGCTCAGAGAGCCCAAAGTACCGGGAAGGGGATCATCTTCATGAAACCCACTGCCCAGCCATCTGACAAGCTATTTGATCCTTCTGTACTTATCTGCATTCTTCTAATCCTTCCTTCGTGGAAATCACCTCATCTCAGGATTTAGTCTTGGCCTCTGTTCATTGACCCACCCAAGGGTGATGGTTAAAATAATAAGCCCAGATACTGACCATTTGGAATGGACATTACTGGTCACAGCAGTGGAGCAGTGGCCTGAGGCCCCCTGCTGGGCTGGTGCTAACGTTTAACTGCTGGCTTTTGGGGGAGGCCCAGCAGACTGTGTAGTAACTAGAATGGAAATGTTAGCAACTAGTGTAGGCACACTGCTTTATCCTGCCCATCAGGCCTGCATTAGTCAGCCAGCCCACCTCCCTTCCTTCCTTCCTTCCTTCCTTCCTTCCTTCCTTCCTTCCTTCCTTCCTTCCTTC
>PVKC010031421.1:0-14246 GCA_004027635.1 Crocidura indochinensis | reverse complement strand
CAAAAATTTTATCCAGGAATCATCTTGAGCACCAAATCCATGCCCCCTGTTTGTCTGATTTCACATAGATCCAAAGGCTGATGATTCTGAAGAAAAAGATACTGTCATGGGGCCCGAGAGATAGCATGGAAGTAAGGTGTTTGCCTTGTATGCAAAAGGATGGTGGTTCGAATCCAAGCATTCCATATGGTCCCCTGAGCCTTCCAGGAGTGATTTCTGAGCATAGAGATAAGAGTAACCCCTGAGCACAGCCGGGTGTGACCCCCCCAAAAAAACAAAACAAATAAAAGACACTGTTAAACCTTTATAACCTAATATCATACGTAGCCTATAAGCAGACAAAACAACGCTTGTTTTATTTCCTTCTGTTATAAGGTGAACCCACTTTTCCAGAATATACAAATCTTTTAATATACTTCCCAACCATTATGTCACGCATCATATTCTTCCTAAATCTCATCTGAGATCTTGATTCCTATTCAGTTTCTATAAAGTGCCCATTAGAGAATTATGCCATTGCTCCCAAGAGACTGAAATGGAAATGCATAAATGAACTTTGTAAGATAATTGGCTTCCAAAATATTCTCCTGTCCCTCATTCTCTATTTCTTGACAACCCCTTTAGGAATTGCTTGGTAAAATAACTTTGGGTTTTGGAGGCACATGGTGTGTGGCAGAAAGCCAATCTATGGAAACTTGTCTCTTAGGAATTGAGTTGTCTTGTTACTTGATTGCTGCATACTGGTAGAAATTTACTGGCATTGCATAAATGCCTGCTCCTGGCCTTAATCTGTAAAGTCTCCTTTCCCATGTTCTGCTTCACTCCATTCTAACTGTTCATTTCTGCATGGTTCAAAGAATGGAATTTGCATCCCCATATCAAAAGGTTACCCTTAGTTCATTTATTAGAGGGTACAGTTTATACATTTTGTTAGAGAATAAAGGTTAATGTTCTACATATGTTTTCAAGAAATCTTCATCATCAAAATAGTAAATAGTCATGCATCACCAGTAATTGAATAACTAGTTCAATCGTTAGAGCAGAAAAAAAACAGTAGTCTTACCTTGAAGAGTTTTTGTTTTAGCAGTGTAAGACAGAAAATAAATGAGGAAAGAGGAAAACGAGTAGCAATAATGTCAAATTATTAAAAGTGTTGGAACTAAAATAAAAAAGAGTTCAGTGTTAGAAAGTGAATGATGAAGCGAAGTATTCACCGTGAAAGAAAAAAGAAAGCCTTCTGATTTTAGATTTGGTAGTGAAAGAATTCCTCTGGAAAGGTAGTTTTTTAATTGAGACATAAAACACATACATAAATCAATGAGTCATACAAAGGCCAGCAGAAGAGGTCTTTAGGCAAGTGGCACAATAAGCACTATGGAAAATTGGGGTGAGATAAGAAAGATTGAGTATGAGGGCAGGAAGTGGGCTGCTCCAGCTGTAATGCTCTGAGCTATAAGAATGGAAAGGTTAATATAGATATACCCTATAGGGCACCCTGAAGATCTTGGCTATTAGTTTAAACATAATGAGAAAATGTGTTAGCACTTAGATAATCACTATATTTAGCCATAGCCCATAGTTAGCTGAAAGACATCTGAAATATATGTGGCTATATACAGGCCCAGGAGCTCTCCTATCATATAGTTTTGGTTGGATCTCCACCTGCAGAGATCCCTATGAAATGGATGAAGGATTCATAAAAAGGAAAGAAGATAAACATCTCTGTATTATTTTCTATTAATTCCCATTCACTTAACTCATGCAACATGAACAAATGTCTCTAAAGCAACGTTGTTTTTAGTGCTAAATATAATAGAACAACCTTTTAACCTTGGCCAATTTACACTATTTCCTTAGGGTATGTGTACTGCATAATTTTGTCACTGATAATAAAAAAGTTGCTGTTTAATTAGCAGGAAAGAGGCAACATTTGCAATGAGATAATAAAGGAAACCAATAAAAGTCCATAATGACTGCAATACGACATGGACATCCCCATGTGCTCCCCATTCTAAGTATCGCTATTGGCAAACTGCCATGTCTCTGCTGAGCAAGAAGAAATACACCTTGGCTGGACATCTGGAGTAAGAACTCACTACAAAGAGAGGAGAGTTAACTTGAAATAATAATTCTTTAAAAGTTTGTTTCTATCAGCAAATATTTCCCAGATAAAGAGGATGAGATACAGAAATTGAACATCATAAAAGTTAAAAATTCAATGATCTTCCCTCCTCTCAAATTTGCTAGCATGGTCACCTTCTCACATTGAAACACACCTTACCTAACCAAATAGCACTTGCAGACTTCTAAGTTGCTGGAAGTTTCTTTGGTTCTTTAAGTTGTCTCAATCCTCTTAGGTTACATCTTCAAAATAAACATAGAAACAACTTCTACTGCAGCTCCTTTCAGCAGATCATCCTCTCCCAAGCCACCATTATCTCTGGATAGATTTGTACAAAGATCTTTGGTACAACTGATCTTCCTCTCAGACTTCTCTTAGCACCCCATCTAGAACAACTTCCTCAAAAACAAGGTGGAATGCAGTTGTAACTTAATTCACTCCACTCCCTTTAGTGAACCACTTCTGAAATACTGTAGAGCAAAATAGATAAAGTACGGCATCATGCTGAAAAGATCAAGCAGACACCACTTAACTAAATGAAGGAGGCTGACATCCCCAAAGATAAACTTCACTTAACCACTGATGTGTTGTGACGAGAAGAGCAACTTCATTTTTTTAGTATTCATTAACTCCACCCCAAGTAATAAGCTTGGTCAGATCACAGTTATATTGAAGAACTTTCTACTACATAAATGAATTTTAATTTTATAAAATATATGGCAAGTATTCTCTAAAATTCTCAACTTCAGAATAAAACATGACATAACTTAGAAATTCACTTATTGGGGAAGACAGAAGAGAAATAAGTCAAGGTAGCAGGGTATCCTGGACCATTGGTGCTGAAAATAGGAAAATCTGGATAAAGTCTAGATTTAGTTAGTGCTGATATCCCATATTTAAATCATACCGTTAACAACTGTACCATTACATAATTATATATTATTATGTTCTTACACAATTACATAATATATATTAAAGGAACAGTATATAGGAGTTCTGTATATTATCTTGTCAATGTCTCTCTAAATTTTCTCTGGCATTTAAAAATATATTTTAAAGAGAAAGTCAGATTCTCTTACCTTTTCTAAAATCTCTTGACTGGATTTTGCCTTAAGGCATGTGACATTTTTCCCTAACCATTGCTCTACATTTTAAGCTAGTTCTTATCACACCTACTTTGGAAGTTGCTGAAACACTCCTGACATATCCAACTTAGAAATTTTGCATTTTCCTTTCTAGTTCCAGAAAATAAAATTGTTTGTATGATTGATTTGCATTAATTTAGTTTATTTAAACCTCTACCAATTTTTGCCTCCATAAGTCTCTCCTTGAATCCACTTGTCTAAAATCACTTCTTTGGAGGGAAGATATAGTTGGGGATATACCCAACATTGCTTAGGGGTTGCACTTGGCTCTGTGTTCAGAGATTACTCCTGATGGGCTTGGATAATCTATCCTCCATTGGCCATATGCTAGATAAAAGTGTGTTATCACTAATTTAATCTATTGATAGTTCTTTTTAATTGGTTATAAATTTTACTTGACTTATAACTGTAATTTATAATTACATTCTTCCTAATGCACATCCTTATTAGTGGGAAAATATATCTCCTTATTCCTATTATAATAAATAATTATCTGTCTATTTTTCTACAGAAGACATTTTCTTCATTGTTGTGTGTGTGTGTGTGTGTATTTTGAAGGAAAAGAATATGAAATTTAAGTTTCAGATGAAGAGCATGAGTTTTATTTCTGGATCTAAAAGGAATACGAGTCATTCTTCAGTCTCTTCCCCTAGGAAATCTTTGTACTCCTTTTCAAAATTGCAATAATAATACCCCCTCTGATTCCTGAAAATGAGCTCAAACCAGTTTGTGCGTTTCCATACCTACTGCATGCATCATGCTATATTCAGCCCTTTCTGGTCCAGAGTGGCTTGTAATCTTGTTTAAGGGCACATATGGGCAAAAAAGGAAGAATAAATTTCATGTTATGATACAAACAAAATATGATACAGCCTTTGTCCTAAGAAAAGACAAAAGAAGAAAAATATCACCAGGAGAATGTAGAAGGACTTCATATCTGTGTATTGTTCTTGAGATAATTTTACCTTTTGATAGACTTACATGAGATGATGAATTTAATATTCTTTTAGTCTTTAATAATTTATGATATATATTGCACTTACTATAAAGGTTGAAATAGTGTAAAATGTATATATAAGTATAGTTTTATTAGTCAAATTATTATAGTATTGTCCTATAATTGCTATTTTTATTCAAATATATAAGTCCCTATACAAAACATACTACACTCCATACTCTCATTTAATATGCACAACAAGCTATCAGATGCATGTAATTTTCTCTTCATATTTTATGTTTAAAAACCCAACATTTTATCAAAATTAAGTGAAATGTACACAAGAAGTCCAGGAGATAAAAGAGGTTAAAATATAATTTAGATTTACTTCTGGAAGTCTGTATTATATCTTTGTAGTTATTTGGAGGACCTGAAGTTAAGGTTAAGTTCTTGAAGCACAACTTCTTATACATGTTAATTGAGATTGGAATTCCATTTATTCTGCTTAGGTCACAAATTTTATTGTCCAGGCATAGATGTCAGCTCTGATCAGGAACAAGTGGAGCTTGGAATTGAATTTCCTATGCTCTTTGGCCTCAACAGTTTGCAGGTTATATCTAAATGTATGTGTTATCCATCTTTGTAGCAGAGCTCCTGGAATATTTATTGGACAAAAAAAGTTAAATAGAACAGGAGACATTCTTGTCCAAACCAGACTCTTTTGTCTTCTTTATTCATTACTCATGATTCATGATAGCAATCAGGAGGAACTATGTACCATACCAGATGAAGACATCATTTCAGAGTTCTCTGGGAAGAAAGGAAAGAACTGTTAGAGAAAAGCAAGGCCTTCTGGCTTTGTTAGTCCCTTACCATTTCTGATAGAAGCAACTGAGAAACAAGACAAAATTACTCTCCTGATTGACACCAGATTTATGTTGCATAAAGGAATAAGGGAGGATCTGAACTTTCCCGCTTGTCTCTGCAGTATGGAAATGTTGATCTACAGCTCAAAAATAATAGGTGATTGATAGCATTGGGATGAAAGAAGCCTTGAACAGGGTCATGAGTGAGTTATGGCAATAGTGTTCTCTCCCTGTGCTCAGCACCAATGATGGTCAGCTCATAAACTTCAGATATCTCCCACCCATACTGTGAATACTGATTTCATGCTGGTTGGTTTTATCCTGTGGGACTAAAAAGAAGAAAAAAATAAAAGGAAACCACAGTAAGAACGACAGAGCCATAAATAGCTGATCATCAAAACAATATCTATTATGAAGAACAGGAATGGCAAAGAGAAAGCCCAATAACTTATTTTTTGTTTCTATATTCTATATCAATATTTAGTATGCTTAAGAGGAATAAACAGAGGTAAATACAAGTTTGAGAGGGAATTTTTAGACCCTAGAATATAATCCTGCAGCATAACAATATCTACATTAATCTCTTTTCCCAAAGGAATCTTCTAGGCTTTAGGGAAGGTTAGAGAAGAAACATTATTGGCTATTTTTGCTAACAATAAATTCATCTCTCCTTTGCTATATGACAATTCATGGAAATTTTATTTCAACTCTCAAATATAAATATATAGTTCCTATCATTGCAACTTTATTTACAATACCCAAGATACAGAAACAATCTAAGTAGGCATTGACAGGTGATTTGATAAAATAATAGATGTATACAATATGATATAATTATTGCAATTATGACAGTGACATATTTAAAAGATTTATTAAGTGAAAATAATCAGAAAAAGACAAAAATCATATGAGTTCACTAGTAAGCACTATAGAGAAAAAATATAAAGAAAAAGCAAACAAAGAACAAATTGGTGGGTATAAAGGAGAAATAGAGAAGGAGGTAGGTAAAATAGTAAAGAAATTATGTGTAAGATGATAGAAGCTAGACTTTTGAGGGGCAGGAATATTGCAGCTGTATTTAGGCTTTATTCTTGTCTCAAGGCTCAGAAAATATGTCTGTGGATAACCATGCAACCATATGGGTAGCAGGAATCAAGCCATGATCAACATATGCAAGGCAAGAACATTACCCCATATATATTTTCTTTGGCCCATATCAAAGATGATAAAGATTTAATATTAAAGAAATAGAGTCAAAATGTTAAATGCCTAATATTTGTTATAAGACTTTACATCAAAAACAATACATTAAAATTAAAATAGAAAAAAATTAATTTTAAAATATAAAAAATATAGATGTGACTACGCTACCCATCTGCAGATATAATATGGCATTTAGTAATGAAACCATATACTATGAGAATGGAGGGCACCAGTCTTGTATTACAAGAACTGTCACCATTTTATTTATACATACAAGCTTTCGAAGTCTGGTTAATCTATTTTGTATACGTGTGACATAGTTTTTAATAAATGGTCACGGGCATGATGTATATTGATACAGCCAGACATCTAACTCAAACCAAGGGATTCAGATTTTTTTTCAAAATATTTCTGTGGAAAAAAAGCAAGGCATTTGTGAATGATAAATAACTAAATTAAATTTGTTAGCAGACAAATGTCAACCTGGAGTTAGGTTCCTGAATAGCCAAGATTCTGACCTTTGTCTTATTGGGTTCGATTTTTGTTTAGTTTTGTTTTATTTTAGTGTTGTTTTGAAAATCAATAAGTTTGGAAAAGGTATCTTTTGTCTCGTTTGCAGATAAGACAAAATTGAAAGTCAAACTAATATAAAATAAGAGGAACAAAATAAAAATCTCTGGCTTTTGTAAAATCATTTATTAAAAATAAACATTAAACTTAGAAAAATTGTTACATCTATAATAGAAGCAATACTATTGAACAGCTATTAAAAATGCTAATATATAAATAAATAAATAAATGTAAATGTACAATTCACACAAAAAATTTCATAAACTTTTCAAGAAATGTTCAACTAAGATTTGTATGTACTTGGTCCTAGTTCCTTTCCCTGAAAAATAGTCTCTCAATTATGGTCCATAGTCCCCATTACTTCTGGATACAGTCCTGGAGGCCTTCATAGTACTGCATTCTCAAACTAAGTACCATTTAGAAAACTATCTTTTCTTGAAAAATAAAATACATTCAGCTACACCATCAAAACAGTAAAAACAGCTATAGACTATATATAACTATTAAATAGTAAATTTCAAAAGAACTTTCAGACATTCAATTCTACTCTTGTGATACGCTTGCAGCAATATTTCACTTCCAGAAATCTTTCCTAATGGTATAAAAATTTCAGATTTGCAAGTCCAAAGAAAGTCTCAGTTTTGATGTGCAAATAAAGATGAGGAAAAAGAGAAGACAAGAAGAATAGAAGGAAAAGAAAACAAACCCAAACTTTGGAGAACAGTTAATAATTAGATATTTTAAAATTATTAAATTAGAATATTTATTAAATATTCAACATATATAATCTGATAGCAAAGACTTGTTTCCTTTAACCAACATGTCCACATTTATGCTCAGCTACTAGAAACCACTATTCTATTATGAGATTAGCAGAATCTCAAAATAGAACTAATAAATAAAATTAATATGCTAATTACATGTCGTGGTAACTATTTCCCAATATATTCATAGAAGCATCAAAGAGGGCCAAGGCAATAGCACAGTGTGTAGGATGCGTATCTTTAATGTTGCCAACCTGGGTTCAATATTCAGGTTTTTATGATCAGGAAGCCAGCCAGTAATGATTCCTGAATATAGAGCCTAGAATAGTCCCTAAACATCTCTGTCTGTGACCCCAAAACAAACAAAAAATTAACCAGAATTTATGTCATAGTACAATTTGCTGCAATAAATACTTAAAATTTTAAAGTGTTTAAGTTTTATTGTTAAATTATACCTAAAAAATAGAGAAAATATTAAAAGGTTTCACAGGTAATAGGAGCTATTTGAGAAAATAGTAAAATCTTCATTACAGCTTTCCCTTATTTACTAAGAGTTATCTCTGATTATGTATAATGTTATTTTCAGACATAAGATTAAAATGATAATATAATAATAATAATAATGATATAAGCACTAAAATAATAAAAATGTTAATGATTGATTTGTGAATAAAATTTTATATATATAGCAGTAGAAATAAAATTGCACTTTGACATTTTGAGAGTTTTTACTTATGTGAAGGAAGGTGAAATTTGAAATTATATAACAATGAGTTGAATTTTCTGAAATATTAGGAGACTAAAAGACCTGTAGTCTCAAGAATAAGATAGCAACTTGTTCTATTTTGACCTCACACATAATGCTATCTTAATTCTAGGGTTCGATGTGAGAATCTCAAATCATCTCTTTTTTGTACTATCTCTTAAGTTGTTGACAATAATACCTTTTACCTCCTACTAGTCATTTTCTTATGCTTTTAAGGGCATCAATCATTTCTGACAGGACAATTTCTGCAAACCTCCTTACCTACTATCATGCAGTTTCATGCATTTGGTAATAGTCATCCCTCCAACCCAACCATTTTTTGGACTCTGTCATGACTTGAATTATTCCTCTTTTCTTGACTAATTTCATAGCTTTGTATCTTATCCACCTCTTTCTAATGCTTTGAGAGAAATATCCTCATTTCTCCTTATCCGATATTTATAACATTAGATTGATTAGTCAGTCAGAACCTAAGCCTAATTATTCAAACTTAGCTAATTATTTATGTATGTATTTCTGTGTGTTTGTATGTGATATTTATAACATCTTATAATAATTTAATTTATTATGATTCAATGGTACAAGATATGCCATCACCAAGAATCCACCTGCTCCTGCTAAAATGAGAACAAATTTCTTTTAAATATTTTTAAATATTTTATTCTAGAGCAAATATTCTGACAAAAACTCTCCTAGGATCCCATTTCTTGCAGAATGAGACCCCAAATCTTGAGTCTCATGTTCTCTGAGCATTGATTCTAGACTTTTTTGTGTTCCTTTATATGACTTTCCAGGTAGCCCAACTTGACTATATCTATATATCTGATCATCTATTTCCACCATTTCTTTTCCCAAAATATCAGTCAGCTTCTTTCTATGACTTTCTAAATTCTGCTAACACTTCAAATCTTGTTACCAAAACCTCATAAGGAATTAAACTCCTTAGTTCCTCATCAAAGTTATTGCATAATTTCTTGGCGTTGTTGTAAAGGGCAATGTATTTTTAGATAGCTATTACATTTATTTTGTTTTCAAAATAACTTTTCAGGTAGCTATTATATTTTTGCCCTCTAAAAAGCACATTGTGTAGAAATGTTGATTATTTAAAATTAGTGTACAAAAATATCTACAAGGGGGGGGGCCGGAGAAATAGCATAGTGGTAGGGCATTTGCATTGCAAGCGACTGACACAGGACCAATGGTGGCTCCAATCCCAGCATTCCATGTGGTCCCCTGTCCTGCCAGAAGCTATTTCTGAGCAGAGAGCCAGGAGTAACCCCTGAGCACTGAAGGGTGTGGGCCAAAAACAAACAAACAAACAAAATCTACACAGATTATGTCTAAGATCCAGTGGTAAGAAATTGACAAGTTTCAGACAATGTATTTCCTACATCACCTTTTCTGGTAGTATTCATAAAAAAAATTTCTGCTGTATAGAAAAAAGAAACTTTCAAAAAAAATCCTCTGGATTGTAAAGGGCTTTTCAGGCATTCTAATTTCTCCCCGTGACAATTTTGTGAGGTCATTCAGTGTTTTCATTTTTCCCAATTTAAAAATAAAGGTTTAGATACAGGAGGAATGTCCTAGTTCACAAATGTCAGTGATTGAACTTGCATATCATACCTCAAGGCCCAATGCTCTCTCACTTCAGACTTGCATTTGAATTAGTGGATAGATTCAATTTGAATCCTATCTCTTAGATTCTAACTCTGCAGCTTGCACCTAGCTGAGAGTCAGAACCTAAAACTGCATAGCAAAAATGTTTTTCGAACTCTAGAATTTGGTTCTGATTTGGTTGGAAAATATATTTTGTGGATCATAGCTTAAAAAGGGAAATGCAGCAAAATGATTATAAATAGACTAGAGTATAGAGAACATAGATTATATCATTTAGGAAATATTAATAACAATATTTTTCTCCAAATATAGGGTTGCAATTTAAAATGTTATTTCTTATTCTGGGTTATGTTAAGAAATATAATGTCAGGCTGGAAAGATAACTGAACAAGTTGAATATTTAATCTGCATGCAGGAGACTAGGTTTAGATCCATGGCACCTTTAAATTAGAATTCTCAGCAGTGATCCCCCATGTACAGAATTGAATGTAGCATCTCAGCACCAAAAACTGTGACCTTCAAATTAAAAATAATAATAAAGAAAATACTTGTTAAGTCTTGTCTTCTCTAGGTAAGTGCTTGGGAAACTGAGGCTGAGAGACAAAATGACTAGATCCTGGGAAACATAAAGTTAATTCTTGTGTTTTCTAAATCCTATGGGAGGCAGTCTGGCATAAATGAAAAAAGCAGAGGCTTTTTGGACAAATAGAGGTTGATTCAGTTTGTTTTTAATGTATTTTATTATATTTATTATAGTTTATATATTTATATAATGGTAGACAAATTTATAATGTTTTTTACTTAAACATGTACATTTACTTTGTCCCTTGAGCCCACAGATTATAGTACAGTATATTTCTTACACAAAGCAATCTAAAGCCAAAAATATTATGCAACTCCCTTAAGATTAAAAGCTGTAGTATTGACACAATTGATCATAATATAATAATTCTCTAAGAATGAGTCAAAGGAGCACAGCAAAAACTCTGTTAGTGTGAAAATTGTTTGCATATGCCCAGCGAAATATAGGGAACATGGAAAGCAAAAGCCTTGGTCTAAATACAAGAAGAACTTACCACTGAAGTTTCTGGCATAAGACCAACTATAGACTTCAGACATATTAGATTGTCCAACCCAAGTCATTGTTTGTATGCCGATATACTTTCATTTTTCACATAGTCACTGTTGTTGGTGTCAGGTTTCTGTAGCCAAGGATCTCGGAATATGTCCACGTCCTATATCCTATGTGTGTTTCACTCACAATTAGAGGGTGATGCATAGAGCTCAGTCTTTAAAGCAGGTTGTTATTGTTGTTAAGTTCTTTGGGTGTTAAAGGGAAGTCTCTGTTGAATAAGTTTATGCCAGAGCAGTGGTAGGATCTTCCCTGGTAGAGGATTGCATTCAGATGATGTAGTACACAATTATGGTTGTTTTGTAGATGGCATCCTGGTTCAGGGGTAAATGGAGAATGCCCATTCTTTCAAGACATGAGCCAGGTCTTTATGACAATGTTCAGGGTGTAAGGTCCTACTGCATTACAAGATATGTGTGTTCCCATCTCTATAAGATAAGAATGTGTTTGTATATAATTTCCCATTTTAATGTGCCTATGCAAAGGAAGAACAGGATGTAGAACAGAAGAACAGGATGGTGAGATTGGTGCCTATGGGGATGCTAGAACAAGTCCAACAATCCAATTGATTTGGTTCTTATATAAACGTTAAATGGAGGGACACTTCTACAAACTTTCTATTTAACAGATAACAAAGGGATAAAATGTGGGGAAAATAAACAATCTAGCTTAAGACAGTGGACCCAATTGTCACCATTTGTGGGAACTAATCAGAAGCCTAGTATGGTAGCAACCACAGTTACACAATGAAGGAAGGAAGAGACCAAGGGTGGCTGAGAGTAAACAAGTAGGAAGAGTACTGGCCTCTTCCCAGCGTGAGAGTCCATCCTCCCATTATTATTTTGAATATATATGGCACTATCCCCCACGCGGTTTTTAAAATGGAGGCCAATGAGAAAAAAAAAAATACCAGTGAATGTCACAACATACACCAGTGCTGCATTGGCCTGTCCTCCACCCCATGTATCCCCTCCTTAGTGTAGGGAGAGAAAGGGGGAAAGACTGAGGGCCACTATAGAGTCCACCTGAGCTGGCAACCAGGAAAGACCTGCAATAAAGGGGAGAAATAGGGGAATGGCTGGAGGCCTGCCAAGCCTCCCAGCACACCCCAAGCTAGGGAGTAGGCCTCAAGTATGGGGTGTCCCCAAACCCCATACCTGGGAAGAACTGGCCTCCAAGATCAAGGAACCGGAAGCCAGATATTTGCCCGGCCCCACCCTATAATCTCTATTTTTAATGGGAAAATGAGCTTAGAAAAGTAAATATATCATAGTTAATAAAACACTTTCTATTAAAATAAAAATGCATTATTAAAATAAATATTGATAAATACTTTGAGGAAATAAATTTCAGTACATTAAATTATTTTATTTCATTACCACAGAGTACCAACTCTGTTCTCAAGAAATACGTGATAAAATTCATTAGGAAATCCATCTGGGCCTGGGCTTATCTTTTTGGGCAGATGTTTGATTACATTTTCAATTTCCTCAGTGGTGATGGGGGCATTTAGATAATCTACCTCCTCCTTATTTAAATGTGGAAGGTTATATGTGTCCAAGAATTTTTCCATTTCTTCCAGGTTCTCATATTTAGTAGCATAAAGTTTCTCGAAGTAGTTTCTGATTACCCTTTGGATCTCTGCAGTATATATCGTGATCTCCCCCTTTTCATTTCTAATACGTGTTATCAGATTTCTCTCTCTCTCTTTCTTTGTGAGTTTTGTCAATGGCCTATCAATCTAGTTTATTTTTTCAAAGAACCAACTTCTGCTTTCGTTGATCTTTCGAATTGATTTTCGGTTTTCCACTTCATTGAGTCCTGCTTTCAGCTTTGTAATTTCCTTCTGCTACCTATTTTTGGTTCCTTTTGTTGGTCATTTTCTAATGAGCTGCTACCAATCCTAGCCAGGTTGTTTCATGAAATTGAAAAACGGGAATACTCCCAAACAGCATTTATGAAGCTAACATCATCTTGATATCAAAACCGGACAGAGATGCTGCCAAAAAAGAAAATTACAGATCAATATCCCTGATGAATGCCAATGCAAAGATTTTCAACAAAATCCTGGCAAATAGGATCCAATGCGTCATCAAGAATATCATACACTACAAACAAGTAGGTTTCATTCCAGGAATGCAGGATTGGTTTAACATCCGTAAATCTATCAACATCATACACAACATCAACAAAAGAAAAAATAAAAATAACATGGTCATATCAATAGACGCAGAGAAAGCATTTGATAAGGTCCAGCACCCATTCTTGATCAAAACTCTCAGCAAGATGGGAATGGAAGGAAATTTCTCAATCTAGTTGAAGCCATTTACCACAAGCCAATGGCAAATATTATCCTTAATGGAGAAAAACTAAAAGCCTTTCCTCTAAATTCTGGTACAAGACAAGGTTGTCCGCTCTCACCACTCCTCTTCAACATAGTACTGGAAGTTCTTGCTATAGCAATAAGGCAAGTAAAGGATATCAAGGGAATCCAGATAGGAAAGGAACAAGTTAAGCTCTCATTGTTTGCAGACGACATGATACTCTAACTAGAAAACCCTAAAGAGTCTACCAAAAAGCTTCTAGAAATAATAGATTCATATAGCAAGGTGGCAGCTATAAAATTAACACACAGAAATCAATGGCCTTTTTATACACTAACAATTATAGGGAAGAGAAGGAAGAAAAGAAGGCAATCCCATTCACAATAGCATCACACAAATTTAATTATCTTGGAGTCAACTTGACCAAAGACACGAAGGACCTATACAAAGAAAACTATAAATCCCTGCTCCAAGAAATAAGGGAGGACACACGGAAATGGAAACACATACCCTGCTCATGGATTGGCAGGATTAACATCATTAAAATGACAATACTCCCCAAAGCATTATACAGATTTAATGCGATCCCTATAAAGATACCCATGACATTCTTCAAAGAAGTGAATCAAACACTTATGAAGTTCATCTGGAACAATAAGCACCCTAGAATAGCTAAAGAACTCCTAGGGAAAAGGAAAATGGGAGGCATCACTTTCCCCAACTTTAAACTGTACTATAAAGCAATAGTTATCAAACCAATATGGTATTGGAATAAAGACAGACCTTCAGATCAGTGGAAT
>PVKC010031420.1:0-14526 GCA_004027635.1 Crocidura indochinensis | reverse complement strand
TTGGTCTTTCAATTTTTTTTAATTTTCACTTGATTGATTTCTACTCTAAGCTGTTATTTCCTTCTGCCTACTTATTTTTGCTTCCTTTTGTTAATCATTTTCTAATTTTAAAAGCTGTGTCATTAAGCTTTTTATATAGACCCCATCTTCCTTTCTGATATGTGCTTGCAAAGTCATAATTTTTCTCTTAGTACCGCTATAGCTGTGTCCCAAAAAGTCTGACAATTTGTGACTTCATTGTTCATTGTCATTTGTTTCTAGGAATGTTTTGATTTCTTTTTTGATATTATCTCTGATCTACTGGTTGCTCCATAGTGTTCAGTTGTTTAGTTTTCAGCTGTTAAAGTTTTCTTCTGTGTTTCTTTGTAGTTCACTTTTAATTTCAGTGCCTTGTGGTTAGCAAAGACAGTCCGTACAATTTCCATCCTCTTGATTTTATGGGTCAGCATGTGGTCTATCCTGAAGAATGACCCATGTACATTGGAGAATATGTATCAATTTTTCTTGGGATAAAGTGTTACATATACTATATAGTATATAGTAAAGTATATATAGTATGTATATAGTATATAGTAGATAAAGTATATATAGTATATATACTAGTCTAGTATATATGTGTACATATATCATATATATAATATATACAGATATATATATATATATAGTCCACTTTCTTCCATTTCTCTTTTCAGAGCTAATGTATTCTTGTTGGGTTTCAACCTGGTTGACCTATCAAGGCGTGTCACAGCAGTGTTTGAGATCTCCTACTATTATTCTGTTGCTATTGATATCTTCTTTCAGATTTGTCAACAGTTTTATTAAATATTTTGCTGGTCCATCAAGGGTGCATATATTTTTAGGATTTCTTCTTGTGTTTCTTCTTGTTGTGCATATCCTTTGATTAGTACAAAATAATCATCTTTGTCTCATAACTTTTCTAAATCTAAAGTTTCTGTCATCTAATATTAATATGGCCACTCCAGCTTTTTAAAGGCATTGTTTGCTTGGATCATTTTCTTCCAGCCTTTGATTTTGAGTCTATGTTTGTTCTGATCATTAATAATAATTTAAATAAATCTACCCTAGGAACGCAAGAATACAGTACAAAAATCCCTTCCTCACACCTATATTTATTGCAGCACTATTCACAATAGCCAGACTCTGGAAACAACCAAGATGTCCTTCAACAGATGAATGGCTAAAGAAACTGTGGTACATATATACAATGGAATATTATGCAGCCGTCAGGAGAGATGAAGTCATGAAATTTTCCTATACATGGATGTACATGGATTACATCATGCTGAGTGAAATTAGTCAGAGGGAGAGAGAGACGCAGAATAGTCTCACTCATCTATGGGTTTTAAGAAAAACAATAGTCTTCTTTGCAACAATCCTCAGAGACAATGAGAGGGGGACTGGAACTTCCAGCTCACTTCATGAAGCTCACCACAAAGAGTGGTGAGTGCAGTTATAGAAATAACTACACTGAGAACTACCATAATCAGGTGATTGAATGAGGGACCTGGAAAGCCTGTCTAGAGTACAGGTGGGGGTGGGATGGGATGGAGGGAAATTTGGGACAATGGTGGTAGGAATGTTGCACTTGTGAAGGGGGGTGTTCTTTACATGTCTGAAACCTAATCACAACCATATCTGTAATCAAGATGTTTAATTAAATAAAAAATATAAAAAATAATATTTTAGATAATAACAATAATCATTGTTATACAATATGTTATAATTATAATATTATATTGTAATGTTATATAGTATTACATGTTATATAATGTATTTTATATATTATATTATGATTATAATGTTACAACAATGATTAATAAGATTGTTAGTAATAATTAGATAATTAATATAATCATCAGATTATTGTTATTATTCAGTTGTGCTTTTTGTAGGCAGCAAAATGTTGGATTCAGCTTTTTGATCCATTTTGACACTCTTAACAGGTTCATTTAGTCCATTGATATTGACAGAGATAATTATCATCTGATTGATTATCATTGTGTAGAACTTTGGTGTGTCTCTTGGTGTTTCTTTGTCAAAGTAGAGCTTTCAGCTTTTCTTTTAAGGTTGGTTTTTAGTCTGCAAAGTTTCTGAGCTGTTGTTTATCTGTGAAACCATGTATACTTTCTCAAACCTGAAAGTGAGTCTGACTGGGTACATTATTCTAAGCGAAGCATTCATTTCGTTGAGTTTTGTTACTATATCCCACCACTTCCTTCTGGCCTTGAGGGTTTCTTGTGACAGGTTTGTTGTAATTCTTAAGGATGCTCCTTTAAATATAATTTACCTTTTGATCTTGCTGCTTTCAGTATTTTTCCCTATCTGTGAAATTTATCATTGTGACTAGGATATGTCTTGCGGTGCTTTTCTTTTTTTTTTTTTTTTTTTTTTTTTGGTTTTTGGGCCACACCCAGTGACGCTCAGGGATTACTCCTGGCTATGCGCTCAGAAGTCTCCCCTGGCCTGGCCTGGGGGACCATATGGGGCACAGGGGATCGAACCGCAGTCGTCCAAGGCTAGCGTGGTAAGGCAGGCACCTTACCTTCAGCGCCACCGCCCGGCCCCTTGCGGTGCTTTTCTTTGGGTCTCTTTTAGCTGGTACTCATCAGTCATGCAGGATTTGGTTGCATGCAGTCTTTAGCTTTGGTTGCATATAGTCTTTAGCATTACAGATTCATCTGTAATGATATCCTTGACTGTTGATTTTTCTGAAGATTTTCTTCCTGGGTTTCTGAGTTTGCAATGTGGGAGTAGACCAAGTCTACCCGTTTTCTGGGCCTTTGAGAGCTTTTTTTGCTCAGGTCCTTCTCTTTGGCTGCCACACACTGGGAATCAGGGATTTAGGTTCAGGTACCACTTTTTACAGAGTCCCCTTTAGCCCAAACATAGGGCTGATTCCTGAATCAGCCCTCAGCTCTCGTGGGTGGAATCAAGCCTACTGTGGACTGGGTCCTTGAGAGCATTATTGCTGGGGTCTTCTTTGGCTGCCACACACTGAGAATCTATCATATAATTTAAAAATTATCTTTATTTTTAAATTCATAATCACTTTAGGCTTGTCATTTTTCTTTTATTTTCAACTTATAATCTATTGTCTTAATGTCAATGAATATAAACCTTATGATTTAGGAATTTAGGTTTTCTTTTCATCCTTGTTCTTGCAAATATTTTCCCAAAATTGATTATTCTCTTTTTACATATATACTAATTTGAAAAAATCACTGTTTAACTATGTTAAGTCATTAACATTTACATACTTTCAGTACTTATGGCTTTTATTTGTTTGGCTAATTTTTCTGCTTTGTTTTGTTTTGGATTGAGGTTAATACCAGGCTGTGTCAGGGTATATTCCTGGCTCTTCATTTAGAAAAAACTCCTGGTGGGATTGGTGGAAATCAAACAATGCCTGGATTAGGACCTTGGTCATATGTGAACAAAGAAAGTACCTTAACCTTTGTGTTATGTCCCTGGCTTCAGAAGGGATATTCACTACATTCTGAAGTTATAAGTCTTTCGAATTTAGACTCATTAAACTTCTCAGCATATTATGGCTGCCTTTTTTATATTCAACTTTATCTGGAATTTTGGTTGAATAGAAATAAAATTTCTTAACTATACTTTTCAGACTCAAAATTAGCTCAGTGGGTGAGCATATGTCCAGAGTGCACAAGAGCCTGAGTTTAAGACTCAGCACTACATTTTACTCCTGGCACAATGGCATATAGACCTGGTGGCCACTGGGCACCATTGAATCACCAACCTCTACTTGGAGTTGAAATATACTTGATGAGGCTTATAATAAATCATAATAAACCATGTATTTTCTTTCTCCTAGCCTAAAAATATTAGTCTAGCTATCTGGGGATCATTAATACAAGGAATTCTGATATTTATATCACATTGAGTCAATATCAGATAGCAATAAGAATATTTTTTCTAAAAATATTCTCTCTTTCACTTTTTATAGCAATATCACACTAATTTTTATTATTAAATTGTGTTTAGTATCTAAATATGTCAAAGTCAATTGGTCAATTAATTCTAAAATTAACTTCAATTTAATTGAACATTTATTTATCACATTGTAGGACTAGAAATTCTAATTTTATATTAGTAATTTATATCCAAAACATAGTCTCAAGGAAAAAAATCATACTAACAATAACAACTCTACCATAGGTAGAGAGAATGTTTTAATAGAAAATTATGTTTTTACGAGGTCAAAGAGATAGCATCGAGGTAGGGCATTTGCCTTGCATGAAGCAGGTCAGAAGCTCAAATCCAGGCATCCCATATGGTCCCCAGAGCCTGCCAGGCACTCCTGGCAGAAATCACTTTTCTGAGTGTAGAGCCAGGAGTAAATCACATACTTCCAGGTGTGATCCAAAAACCCAAAAAAAGTGTGTTTTAAAGAAGAGGAGAAAATCATGACAATTCATATGTGGAAGATTGGTTTTATTTAGTTGTTAAAAAAGAGATACAGTTTCAGCAAGAAAAAATGTGGCAATGAAGAACATAATTATCAGAAAATGAAGATAATTAAGTAAATAATGTGGGACAAGAGAAAATACATTTTGGAAACAGTAAGTAGGTAAATATAGCATGGATGCATGGTACTGAAGAAAGAAAAAATATTATCATTGCAACATTAATCTAGAATATGGATTCTAAAACTTTTCTACTTGTGACTCCTTTAAACTCAATAAATTCTTTCATGACCCTGGATATGTAGGTATATAAAATATGTATATGAACAGTTATGTTTATATATGTATAAATATATAAAGAATTACTGATAATAAAGTATATACAATTTATAAGACATTAATTATTCAACCTCTATCAGCTCAGAACCCAAGAGTTCAGGAAAATATGATCTAGTTTTGACTATATTTATAAATATTAAAATATTAAAAATGCTTATAAGTTTGGGTCTTCTGGAAAACAGATACCAAGAAAGAGATTGCAAGACATTTCTTGGCAGGGCCTGAGCTTGACTCAAGTGGTAAGGTGTCTACCTTGCCCTCACTAGTCTAGGACAGAATGTGGTTTGATCACACTGTGTGTCCCATATGGTCCCACAAGCCAAGAGCAATTTCTGAGCATGTAGACAGGAGTAATCTCTGAGAGTCACCGGATGTGGCTCCCACAAAAAAAAAAAAAAAAAAAAAAAGAGAAACAGAAAGCATTTCTTAAGGAGATGGAACAGTAGTCTAGGAAATCTTCAGATTAAGATGCAGCTGCAAATAGAATTTAGGGAGAAAGGAGCAGTCATTTGGAAGACTAGCTATTGGAATATCTTGGAGAAGTCTTAGCCACTGCTTAACCAGAAATCCAGCCATATATTTAAAGAACTCTCTAGGTCCTATAACCCACCATGCTCAATCATTAGCAGAGAATTGTTCATATTGAATCAATTGTTTGATCCCTACCCGAATACTATAGCAGTTTCTAAAGGAATAATAGATGGAGAATGTTGACTGCATATTCTCCTCAAAACATTTAACCTAAATCAGTAAGTAATTACAGTTTTCTCCAGGACCTGTCATTTTCTTCATCACTTTCTCTTTAATTCCACTTATTTATTAACCAACACAAAAGCATTTTGAAAGCAACATACAATTTTATAATATTCACTGATTATATGAGACCCTCCTTTCCTGTATTACTTCACCTATGGATAAGGACTGAGTTAACGTTTTGACTTACATATGACTGACCCAGATTAATTCTCCACACTATGTGGCATCCCACACAACATAAGGGAAAGTCATACAGGTTCCCAAGTTCTCATTATCTCTGGCTATGTCCCTGAAGGTTCCCAAGTACTGTTAGGTTGGTCTGAGTAGTTACAGGTCTGGATAGCTACAGCATCATGTCCAGGAATGGTTGCTGAAGATCTTTTGGAGACCCCAAAATTTTTTGCACATTTTTTAGAGTTCCAATCATTCGCTTCTTCATCCATTCACCATTGTTAACTAATCCATTCACCATTGTTAACTAATGCTTCTTTATCTCCCCCTTCCAATAACTTTTACACTGTTTATAACTTTACTGAACACGATTTCAGGTAGCAGTTCACTTATTATGTGATAGGAACATGTTTGCCTGAACTGTCTCTAATATCACTAAACATCTTATTTAATGATGTTCAGGGCTTCCTCCTATTTCTACGCATAGAAGTGATTCCTGGCAGGATTCATGGAACCATATGTGGTACCAGGAAGTGAATCTGAGTGTGATGTAACAAGACCTTATCTATTTTATTAACTCCACAGCCACATACATGGATTTTATATATATATATATATATATATATATCTTATATAGATAAGATATTATATACATCTAGATTTAATAACCTTCCTTAAAACTCCTAGGCCCCTCCTTCAAATATCACTTCAAATTTTATATTTTCTGTTTTGGATACTATTTAAGACTATGGATGTATTCTCTGTACTACAATAATATTGTGTTAACACTAAAATGTATAATTCCTCTGTTTCAAACATATTAACTGAAAATATAATTCATATCTATAATAAAATGTTTTACTATAAATAATATAAAATGCATGCAATTAATATAATGATTCTCATTGGGTTAGAAGATCTTGGAAAATATCTGTCTCTGTTTTCTTTAATGTATTATGTTACATAAATTTAACATGATTGTATCAAGTTAATAAAGAGTGATAAAAGTATATAAAGTGATAACACTAAAATGTGACATGTAATGGGAAGCCAGCATTAGTTATAAACCTCCACTTTATTAGCTATAGGCACTAAAAGGGAAAGCTATTTTTCACACAATATTTTTTGTAAAAATATGAAGGTGTGAAAACATTAGCAAATAACATAATGTTAGGAATACAAACTGCAGTGTTTGTAGTCTCAACTTTGTCAATTAGCACTTGAACAATTTATCAAGTTTATTTTCTGACTTGCAAAATGATTATAGTACAAGATAATAGCATATCTCAGAGAACTATATTGAAGATTGATTTAGTAATGTACCCAAAGAGCTTAGGAAAAGCCTACAATATGGAAGTGATGTGTCTTTGGTTTATTATTAAGTATTACAATTTAATATGAATTTCAAGTTTAAAATCAATAACTATGATAACACATTCAATAGCATAATCAGTTTCATAACACAAACTCTGCTTAAAGACTCAAATGAACTCAAGACTGAACATTTGCCTGAATATTAACATAAGTAGACTTCTTAATTTTTAATTGCACTTTTAAGTATTTGTCTTGCTGTTTTGAGAAAAATAGAATAATAAAAGTAAATATCATGACTTATGATAATTATTCATGCAAAGGCATAAGAATGTATTGAAGTGTCCATCGTTATGGGGTCAGAGTAATAGAACAATGGGTAGAGCTTTACACAGAGCCCTACTAGGATTCCTATGTGATTCCTGAGTACAGAGCCTTGAACAGTGCCCATTGTGGCCTCAAGCAACATAATTAAAAAACAAACAAAAATCCTAATATTGCTCTAGCACCAACTTGTGCCAGTTTTGATATGGCATCTTACAGTGAAGAAATGGCAACAACTTGATCTAAAAGAAGGTTGTCCTATTTAATCACCTAAAGGTAATATAAAATCAGAAAACACATCATCCTTTGATCTGTGCAAAAACCAAGATCACCAACTGCAGAAGACTGACTTTGACAGCCATGACTGGGCAGAACTTATCCTGGGACAAAAAGAAAGACCCTGGCCTATGCTTTGTATAATAATCAAGATTTCTAATTCCAGAGGTTTGACTTTGACAACTGTGACGGAGCAGATCTTCTGGAAGCGTAATAAAAGACTATCCTAGGCTTTGTCCTAGGATCTGTGCAAAAACCAAGATCACCCACTACAGAGACTGATTATAACAACAGTGATGGAACAGAACTCCAAGAACCATAAAGAAAGAGGTTCTCCTAGGTTTCATCCTATGACTTGTGCAAATACAAAGATCACTACAGGCCTGATTCTATCATCCACAACTGCATGGAAAGTTTCCTGACACCATAAAAAATCCTTGGTATGTGAAAAGGATCTAGTATAGAGCCTGTAGTGAATCCCATGACAGTATGATTCAAGGGCGGAGAAACCCTGTACTTTTAGGCCAAGGGAATTCCCTTTCTAATTCCCCAATATTTACTGTGCCTATGCAAAAAAAAAAAAAAAAAAAAAAAAAAAAAAAAAAAAAAAAAAAAAAAAAAAAAAAAAAAAAAAAAAAAAAAAAAAAAAAAAAAAAAAAAAAACCTTGCCACACCAGCCCTCCTTCCTTTTTTCTTTTCTTTTTTTTTTCTTTTCTTTCTTTTTTTTCCTTTGGTTATTGTTTGGTTGCTGTATTTGTTGCTCTGGTGCTTTTTTTAGTTTCTGGTTTTGGTCTTCTGTTTGTTTTTTGTTTATTTTGTTTGTGTTGTTGGTTGTTTTTGTAGGTTTTGGAGAGAGGTTTGTTTGTTTTTTTATTCCCCTTTCCTTTTAAATTGCTATTTGCAACTTCTAGACAGACTCCCTCAAGTTTTTGTTTGTTTGTGCTCTGTTTTTTCTTTTTTTCTTCTTCTTTTCAAACAAAACTATATAACTTGAATCTGTTCTTCTGCTTATAAATTGAGGGGGAAATAAAATGGATGGTACCATAACTAAACAGTCATATGAACAATGAAAATTATAAAGGGTCAGAATTAATCACCAAACCCAAAGTCAATGACAACAAAATTGATGTCCAGTCTTCAACAAGCTATTCACAGAGGGGATCAGTTATACTAGCAGTCCAGAGGGCAAAGCAGGGAGATGCTGGGAACAGGGTTGGAGGGAGGACAACACTGGTGGTGGGAATACCCCTGATTCAATGTCACTATGTACCTCAAATATTACTGTCAAAGATTTTTAATTTATGTTAGTCACAATAAAAATTATTTAAAAATAAAAACAAAGTAAATGCCCAAGATCATACCAATCTCAAAACATATATTATGGTGTAGATGGAATAGGCTTAACAAAATGACAGAAAATTAGCTTTACAAAATTAGCTCTACACTTATAGCTATGCAAATTGAATTTGTGCAAATTGCTAAGATCATTTTATTTCTGATAATCTGTTTTGCAAAATGATAATATTTTATTATTAAAATTTCAAAAAGTTCTAAGTATTAAATAAAGGTGTATAATGAATGGTATATAGCAAGCAGTCAATATGTTACATATTATCAGTATCTATTCACAAATACTGCATGTGCATGCAATTTTATTAAAAGAATATATATGTTTATATATTATATATTATAATATGTTGTATTATATAATATGTTATATATTATATATTATAATATGTCATATTATATATAATATTATATATATTTATCTTTGGCCACAACAGGTGGTACTAAAGTGCTATTCCTAGCAGTACTCTAAGACCATATGAGATGCTTGGAATGGATTCAGGTCAGCTACATGCAAAGCAAATGCCTTACCCACTGTACTATCACTCTGGCCCAGCTTTATTATTATTATTAATTTCACCATATTTACATTCAATGCTATTGTACAAAAATGATTACTAAAAATTATGTATATGTATGTATTATTATAACAAGAAGATATAAAGTAAACTTTAGAAATATAAATTAAATATATAAATATAAATTTATATTTATAAACTTAATATATATTAATATATAAGATATAAATGTATATAAATCCAAATTCTTTGGAAATTTTTTAAATTATGCCTAGCTGGAGGCGGAGTGAGAAGAATAAAGGAGACAGTATTCCAGAAAGATTGAAAAAAAAAAAGAAGCAAGAAAGAACAGGAAAATAATTTGCATTTCTAAAATGACAGATTGAGGAGGGAAAAGTAAATATGATCAAGTACAGATAAAGTCTAAGGCAAAAATTTTTGTGCACATGTAATTTCTTTGCCATTGCAGTCACTTTTGTGACATTCAAATCAAAATAATATCATAAAGATCCACAAAAATGTGATTGTAAATGACATCTCTAAAAATTAACTAGAAAGAATTATTGAAGGAGTTAGTGCCTCAGATTTAAAAAAAAATCTTTAAAAGAGCTAGAAGCTACTATAAAATGTTAACTTGAAACTGCTGCTATAGAGCAAATTAGTGTTGCACTCTAATCACTTTGGTTGGCATTAACATTAAGCAGTAAATCCTTGTGTGATATTTCCACATTTTCTTCAACCAGACTGCATGCCAGCATTGATGTTGGAAGCAAAACCACAGATGTCAAATACCCACAACTGTTGTAAAGTGAATGCTCACTCTCAGTTACTTCCCTGCCTTCTAAATCCTTTCCATTATCGAATAGCTCTACCAAAATAGGTCAGCACATGCCTAAGTCATGTAAGAAAGAATAATTTATATTGCTTAAATTTATCTGAAAGGACAGTTAAAGTTTGATAAGAGAATCAAGCTATTGATAGTATTCTGGTCTAGTTTCCCAAAGTAGAAAATCCAAGCAATACTTCATATGATAAATGTGGCTAATTAGCCACATTAACTGCACAAACTGCACAATAACTGCAGAAAACTGAAAGCATTTTATAAGTCTTTAAATAATGTGGGTATTTTTAAGATAAAATATAAGGTTTAGAGGAACTTTCTCCCTTCCTCAGGACCACTGTAGACTATACCTTCTTACTCCACCAAGTCTCCTCTCTGACTCTGTTGTCCTCACCTTAAAGTTCTGCATAAATATATTTGACTTTCTCCATTAGTAGAGCACGCTAATAGAAAAGTTAAGAATTAGAATTTTTTTCCTTTCATTACAAGATAAATACCCTGAGAAGAATGAGTTAGTGCCAAATGAAAAGTTTCTCACTTCCCACATGGAATTTTAATAAGCAACAGCTAAAAAGCCTCCTCCTTCTACCCCGTAGTTCTTCAGTTCTGCATTTGTCACTACCTTTGTGTTACTACATTTGTAAATTTTTCTCTTTTGAAAGTCACAATCTGTCCTTCACCAAAAATACCACCCAAAAGCTTTTCTGATGAGAATATTTAAATTCTACTATTTGGGTTTCCTGGTTAGACGCTAGAGAATGTAACACCACTTGTCTGTTTCTCCCCTCAGTGAGATAGAAAATTGCTAGTTTCCTCTATGTGTCAGGATCCATTAGTGTGGGCTGGCTTCCCTGCCTCTATGCCAGTGCTCACTGTAATCTTTATCAAGTAAAAGTCTTCCTTTTCTTTAATAATTTTCCTGGACTTGACATCTGGAGAAATTATTCCCCAAAACGCAGTTCATTTTGTAAACATGCAGCCTTTTTACATTTTTCTGAACATTTAATACTCAATATAGTCTGCTCATTTGAATAAATATTTGTTATATGAATTTGGCATCATTTGGTACTAAAAGTATGTCCTAATTTATTAATATTTAAGCACATAGTACAAATTTTCATAGATAACTATATGATTTTATGTCAGTTGGAAGTCATTACCTTTGTGTTTTTCAATATAACCATTCAATGATATGTGTGTCTTCTTTATTAGAACAGACTCTAAGGCACAAAAAGATAAAGTGACCTGGACAGGAGCAAGTCTCACTGACTTCAATAAGGCTCATATCAGGTGACAAGTATGACAGTTAAATAAGCAGTTTTACAGATTTTCACTACCCATGAATCAAGTCTGATCTGGTACATATGTACAATAGAATACTACATAGCTGTAAGGAATGATGCAATCATACAATATGCAGACATAAATAGAACTGAAGATATTATGTTAAATGAAATAAGTCAGAAGAAGGATAAATACAGAATGCTATCACTTATATGTGGTATTTGGAATAACCGCATGAAGAAATGAATGGTCCAAATGGTAGTTGTCTTAAACACACTTGGTCCCAAAGTATAGCAAGAAGAAAAGAAACTGAGTGGAAGAGGAGAAAAACAATTATGAAAAGTTGGAGAGGGGCGAAGGAGCCAAGCAGTCTCAGGTGTATTGGTCGAGTTAAAAAGGAACAGAGCTAAATATCAAAGCCAAAGGCAATAACAATGAACCAAGAGAAAAACAAAACTAACAATCTAAACTTAAAATGGGCCTGTTTACTGGCAGGCTGGAGGGGTGGTGGGCATGGAAGTGAATGGATGTACTTAGGGAACATTCATGGAGGGAGGTGGACACCGGTAGTGGGATTGGGCCTGTTCATTGTATGACTGAACCCCAACTATGAAGGACTTTGTAAATCACAATGGCTTTAATAAAAATTTTTAAATCAATTCTCATAAGGAAAAGATTATCCCCCATTGAAGACTGTGAAGGTAGATCCCTATAAGGCCTAGTATGAGTAAATAGTTGCACTAAGAATTTGGTTAGAATTTTTAAATATTTGCTGAAAACCTTAATTTATATAATCAAGAGACAATAGTAAAATAAATATAGATAAAAGTTCACATAGCACATATGGTTTTTAAAAATTAAAAACTAAAAGCCATAAATGAAATTTGGGCATAGCTCATAATATATATGATTAAACAATATGATATAGTAGCTGGGTACTGCTGGATATGAGACCCCTGACCCCACAAGGATGAAAGATCAATTAAATTACACATTCTTTTACAAATCAAAAAATATGTAGCTTTTATATTCTATCTATTTTTACATTCAATAAAATTTTATTAAGCTTTAAATATATTGACCATCAATTTGGCTGATATAATATTTTTAAATTTTTGTTGTTGTTGTTGTGGGGTCACCGGCAGTGCTTAGGGGTTACTCCTGGCTCTACTACACTCAGAAATCGCTCCTGGCAGGTTCGGGAGACCATTGTGGGATGCCAGGCTGATGCTCGATGGAACCATATGGGATCACCGTCCTTTTGCATACAAGGAAAACTCTCTACCTTTATGCTATCTCTTCAGCCCCCCCATATTTTTAAATTTTATGCCACAGTTTAATTTAACATTTCTATATGATTTATTACAAAATTATACTTCTCCATTTACTTATTTTTTCAGTCATTTTATCTCATTTTTCTATATGATTATTAAAATATTTCAATGAAACTTTAATGTACTTGTATTCTAATTCCAATTTCTGGATCATCTTTAAGTCTAGATCCATAGTCTGCTAGGGTTTATTTCCTTGATAAGGCACCACGATCTTTATAAGTATTACAATTTTGTTACATAGTGAATATTTTAGTTTAATCATTTTAGAAACTCTAAATTGTAATTTTTTTCCTTGACTTTTGGTCATTTTACTTCTCTATTTTTCTTTTTCTGTCTACATTTCTTTTTTGACACTGATGCCAATAAAAGGGAACAATGCATATTTGGGAGGGGATTTGCCCACATCCAGTGACACTCAGGGGTTGGGTACTCCTGGCTATGCGCTCAGAAATCACTCCTTGCTTGGGGGGCCATATGGGACCCCAGGGGAATTGAACTGTGTTCAGTACTAGGCTACCACTACCACTTGCACCACCGCTTCATCCCCAAGTGCATATTTTTATCCCCTTTCAGCACCCAGTTTATTTCCAGCTTGATCAGTTCCAACTGTCATTGTCACAGTAGATTATTCACTACCCTAAATGCATCCACCACTCTTTGTGGCAAGCTTCCTACAATGGACAAATTCTCCTTCACTTCATCTCTATTATCTCTGAGTATTATTACTGTACTACCTCTTATTTTTCTTATATGCCACAAGTGAGTAAGATTATTATATGTCTATCCCTCTTTATCTGACTCATTTCACTTAGCATATTAACCTCCATATTCATCCATTTATAAGTAAATATCATAACATCATTTTTCCTAACAGTTGTTTAGTATTCTGTTGTATAGATGCACCACTGTTTATTTCATCACTCATATGTTTTTGGGCACTGGGCTGTTTCCAGATTCTGGTATAGTAAATAGTGCTGCGACGAACATTGGAATTCAGAGGGGATTTCTGTATGGTAATTTTGGGTTCATAGAGTATATCCTTTAGGAGTGGTTTGCTGGATAATATGAAAGCTCATTTATTAGCTTTTTGCAGAAATATATATATTTCCATATATATTAATTTATATATTTATAAATATATTTATAATTAAGTATGTATTTATAAATATATATATATATATATATATCTAAAATGACTGGACTAGTTTAAATTCCCAGGAGCAAAGAATGAGAATCCCTTTCTCTCCACATGTGCACCAGAACTGGTTGTTCTTATTCTTTATGATGTGTGCCAGTCTCTGTGGTGTAGATGATATCGCATTATTCTATCTCCCTAATGATTAATGATGTACAGCATTTTTTCATGTGCATTTTGGCCATCTGAATTTCTTCTTTGAGGAAATGTCTATTAATTTCTTCTCTCCATTATAGGATGGGTTTAGATGTTCTTTTCTTCCTAATAAATTTTCAATTTTTCTTATTAAATATCTCAATGTATATATTCTTATAAATTTTAGATATTAAACCCTTATCAGATGGGTATTTATCCATTCCTTGGATAGTCTTTGTATCCTAGT
>PVKC010031419.1:0-14530 GCA_004027635.1 Crocidura indochinensis | reverse complement strand
AAAAAAAAAAAAAAAAAAAAGAAAGCCAAAGATGTTCTCTAGGGGCCGGAGAGATAGCATGATAGCATGGAGGTAAGGCCTTACGTAAAGAAGGTCGGTACCAGAAATCCTGGCATCCCATATGGTCCCCCGAGTCTGCCAGGTGCGATTTCTGAGCATAGAATCAGTAGTAACCCCTGAGCCCTGCTGGTGTGACCCAAAAACAAAAACAAAAAAAGATGTTCTCTATAACAGTGTTTCTCAAGAACCAAGTCATACAGGACTTTGGCCCAAGTTTGATCCCAGGTACCACATATGATTTTCTGAATCTCGCCAGGTTTGATCTCTGAGTGCAAACCTCAGTCTATGTCCTCACCTCTTCTAGGTGCGACACATAGAAAACAATAACAAAATGCTTTTCAGACTTTAAGTCTGAAACAAATTCACCAATGATCTTACTTAGAGGTAGATTGAGTGGAGTTAAAGTCAGGTCCAACAGTCTGAATTTCTAACAAATAACCTGTTTCTCTTGGTTATAATCTGTTGCTGGTCTGTGGGCCATACTTTGAGTAGCATAGCTGTAAAGCAATGGCATAGGTCAGATGCCTGAATAAGCTGGTAATAAGAACAATTGAACAATAAGCTCAATTTGGAATATCTATAGGAGAGACTAGCTACAGGAGAGAAATACTTGAAAACAATTAAGTTTTTTATTACCTGAGACTGAATATATCAATACATCAATGATAGCTAACAATGTTTCAAGACCAGTTCTTTGGGAGTTCACTATGTCCAAATGGCAAGTTAGACATCAATAAACAATGTAAGGCATTTTGTAAAGGGATATTATAATATATATGTTCCTAGATATAAATTGTTATATTGTGATAGATATAATATATCTAGGAAAATAGCCATAGTGGATAAAGTCTAAGTAAATAATGTTTAAGAAAAGCAGGGGACAAAGAGATAGCATAGCAGTAGGGTGTTTGCCTTGCATGCAGTCAATCCAGGACGGACGGTGATTCGAATCCTGGCATCCCATATGGTCTCCCATGCCTGGCAGGAATAACCCCTGACTGAGCGTTGCCAGGTGTGACCCAAAAATCAAAATCAAAATAATAATAATAATAACAAAATTAAAATAATAATAAGAAGAAAGAAAGAAAGAAAGAAAGAAGAAAGAAAGAAAGAAAGAAAGAAAGAAAGAAAGAAAGAAAGAAAGAAAGAAAGAAAGAAAGAAAGAAAGAAAGAAAAAAGAAAAAAAGCAGTGGAAGAAAAACTGTTCTCATAGAGTAGAGAAAAAAAGGGAAAGGAATCCTATACAGAGGAACCTAAATATTGGTGTCAAATAGTATCTTACAGAGATGATTGCCTCATAATATCTATACTACTATAAAGCTATTCCCTATTGATTCAGAGATAAAATAGAATTCTTTTTTGTTTTTGGGGTCACACTCAGCAGTGCTCAAGAGTCACTCCTGGCTCTGAGCTCAGAAGTCACTCCTAGCAGGCTCAGAGGATCATATGGAATGCTGGGGATCAAACCCAGGTCAACTGCATGCAAGGCAATACTCTATTAGCTGTGCTACCACTCCTACTCAGGTAAACTAAAATTCTGTCATTGAGTCTGGGTAACTTTGTGATGGCTCGTATAAATATAAAGTGGAGAAAGACACTGTGTGACTTACAAAGCTAGATTAGAAAGACTACGGTTTTTACTCCATGACATTGAGTCTAACGAAAGGCTTCTTCAAGGAGGAAATACCACTGTCCTTACAAGTGGAAGCAGAGATAAACAAATGGGACTACATTAAAGCTTAAACATAAACATTAATGATAAACAAATGGGCTTCTACACCTCAAAGGTAAAAGTGACTAGGATACAAAGGTCATCCACAGAATGGGAAAGACTATTCACCCAATATCCACCAGATAAAGTGCTAACATATAAGATATACAAGGTACTGACAGAACTGAACAAGAAAAATAAATGGGGGAGAGGAAATGAACAGACACTTTGTTAAAGAAAAAATAAAAATGGTCAAAAGACACATTTGGAAAAATGTGCCACATGAATAATCATCAGGGAAATTAAAATAAAAACAACAATGAGTTACCATCTCATGCCACAGAGACTGGCATACATCACAAAGAACAAGCAGTTCTGGCATAGATGTGGAGTTAAAGGAACTCTCATTCACTGCTGGTGGAAATGCCATCTAGTCCAGTCTTTATGGAAAACAACATACAACTTCTAGGGATATACCCTAAGAACGCAAAAACACAATACAAAAAATACCTCTGCATGTCTATGTTCATTGCAGCTCTATTTACAATATCCAGAATCTGGAAACAACCCAAATGCCCAACAACAGATAAGTGGCCAAAGAAACTGTGGTATATATAAACACTGAAATACTATGCAATTGTCAAGAAAGAAGGAAGTCATGACATTTTCCTATACATGGATGAACATGGAAACTATTATGCTGAGTGAAATGAGTCAGAGGTATAGAGATAGACACACAATAGTCTCACTCATCTGTGGGACTTAATAAAAATAAGACAGAATGGAAATTATACTAGGAGACAATAGAGATTCGTTTTGAAAGGACCAGCCCATGATATGTAGCTTACTACGAAGATTAGTGAGTGCATTTAGAGAAATAAGTACACCAACAACTGTCATGATAATGGTAGTGAGTGAGAGAAATAGAATGCCTGTCACAAAGTCAGGCAGGGGGTAGGGAAGGAGAAAGAAGGGAGGTATGGGTGTTGGGAAGGTTGCAGTGGTGAAGGGTGGACTTTATTATGACTGAAACCCAACTACAAACATGTTTGTAATCATGGTGTTTAAATAAAAATATTAATTTTAAAAAAGGGCTATCGTTTTTGTCTTAATTTTTCAGTTACTTGCTTTTGGTATCCAGCCACCATGCTTGAAGGAAGTTAAGAAGCCTGTAGAAAATCTTAGCCTCTGGGGAGGAATTGAGATCTACACTCCAGGCTTCTACTGAACTCCTTGCCAACATCCATCACTAGTTTGTTGTCATATGAAGAAACCCTCCTGAAAGCAGATATTTCAACCTTCAATCAAACTTCAACAGGCAGGTAACACTGTTATAGCAGGAACCAGCCATTCCTACCACAGCCTGAGAACATTTCAGACTCATGAGCAAATTATATTCTTTTGTTTATACTACCAACTTTTGGAGTGGTTTGTTGCTCAGGAATAAATTCCAGGAATAATATCTAAAGATAAAGAGGTGTGAAACAACCTAGTGTTTTAAAACATGACACAAATAAAGTGATGTTTATGTATAATTCTGTGATTTGAAATAAAAGCATAAAAATATGAGAAATGTTGACTTTGTGCTATGGAGAAAAGTAAGTTTAGTAAACAAACCATTAATACTGTAAATGGAATGAAGTTGTGCTGTGTAGTCAACCATGGTGGATTAATTATTACTCATAACTCCACCAGAAAATATTCTAGATGCAAATATATCTATATAACAAGCATTTACTGTTGGATTAATAATAAATGCAGTGCTTGATGCTCAGCCCAGCTATATAAGTTGGCAGTTTTTGATGATGCAGTTTACCAAGGTTAAACCAAGTATTTTTAGGAGCCATGTAGCAAAGAGGAATGTGCTTGTAGGCAGTGCAGTGACAGAGATGGAATTTAGGATCTTATGAATGCAAGGTATGCACTCTACTCCTTTGAGCTATCTCCTTGACCCCAAAGGTAAATTATTATCAGGCATAAAATTTAAATAATCTGTTATTTTATATGTATTTTAGATCAGTTTTTTAACTGCCTGTAGCAATATTATTAAAGAATATTGATACCTAAATGTTCTTATTATGTTTTAAAACTTCCACTGCTTCAGATGAAAACAGGTGACACTTTCTAGGGCAAATCGATTACAGTTTTATAAGAAAAATGGAGGACTGGTATATTTTAAAAGGAAATTAGTCCTTCCACCCTAAATTCTCTGATAGGTAATAATCCCATATCCTTAAAGCTAATATATATGTATATATTTCTAATCTATTATCAGTACCTTTATTTTTAGCCTTAAACACACATTTCTGAGAGGACCAAACAAGAGTTTCTGAAAAGGTAAAATTTATGGTTATTTTTTATTGCTGACAACCTTATTGTCTAGAGATCTGACAAGTGATGTACATGATAATTTGAGAGATAAAGAGTTAATAGCTACTGAATTAATATGTTAAATTGCTTCCTGGGATATGAGTCTCTTGACTTTTTTATTATTATTTTTACCTTAATCTAATTTTAGTCAAAAAGGAATAAACCCATGCAGCTTGGAGACTGTCTATATACTTAGAGGAGTTTTTAATAAGAGAGGCCGAGGCTAGAGATAGCAATTAGCTTCCTTGTGCTCTCAGCTACAGATCCTTCCTGGAATATTGTTTCAGTTCCTGACACTGTGTTTTAAGAGAAACAGACCAACTAGAATGCATGTGGAAGAGAGTGACTTAAACAGTGTGGCACCACAGATCTGTGTTAAAGGAGGCAGAAATGAAGAAAAAGAGGAGCTTCATATCCTAAAGGAGATGATTTACAGAGTTATTTGTCTTACACTGTCATTTTAAAATAATGAGATAGCTTTCTCACAGAAGTTGTGTTATCTCTTGTCCCAGAAGCATAACAAGAATAGGATTCAGAAGCAATTATGAATATGGAGAAAGTAAACTCTCTCCCAAGAGGGAATCAGGTGGCCCCTGAGCTATAATACAATGGCTAGTGTTCTTGCCTTGTGTCCGGGGACCTGTATTCAATATTAGCACCCATATGGTCCAAAATCTATTAGGAGTGATTCCTGAATGCAGAGTCAGGAGTAAGCCCTGAGCACATTTGGGTGTGTCTTTAAAACAAAAACAAACAAAACAAAGGCAAACAAACATATGAAAAAGAGGGATTAACTATGGGGTTGGGAGAAATAGTACATGTCACCAATATGGTAGCCTATAACATCGGGACATTTAAAAAGATTACTTTCAAAGAATTCTTAAAGACTGAATTTGACATCATGTGAGAAGATTACCAAGAGCTTTTACTTCATTCAGAGTCTCTCATATCACCTCTGGGAGTCAGCCAGACATGTTCCCATCAAGTAGCCCGCTACTTTCTTTCTGTTTCTGGCTCCCCCTCCAGTGGCTCACTCCCAATGCTTCCCAAGGCAAAGCCTGCACCACTGCAACAAGACATAGTATTATTGGTCTCACTTCTACCATATTATAACTATGCCTGACTTCTCCCTTTTCTTTTGCTATCATGTACAATTGTTGTCAAGCCAGGCTCATGCAAATTGTGGTTAAATAGCTGTTAGTATTTAGTCAGATACTAAATTTGTATTGAAATAAAAGTCTAAACGTATTAACTTAGAAAAATCATAGAGGAACAGATTTTATGTCCTGCTTAAAATTGCCTTTGCCCACAATGGTATGCCAGTGTTCTAAGACACAATATGAATTATAAATGCCAAGTGACTACGATAAATTGCCATTGAGCACTTGATTTTTCTGAAAATGCTGCCTTTTCATTTGTGCCTGGATTTCATTTTAAGAACAGAGTGCCCAAACAAATGGTTTATCTACAGAGTTCTCATAGTAAGCCTTGGTCAATTTAAAAAAAGAAAAAGGAATAGAATAAGAGGATAGTGGAGTCTTTTTCATTCACATTTGTGCCAGATAGGTGGGTGTCCTAAAAGCCATCAAAGCACATATTCTAAATTGGTGAACTATGTATTTTTCGAATAATATTCAGATAAAACTCTTATTCAAATATTGTTCTTTACAGAACAGAGATGTAGTTCAGTGTGAGAATACTTAGCCTTGATCGTTAGCAATACCAAAAAATTGTACTTCTCCAGTTATAGAAAGGGCTGTAAATGGGGGCTGGAGAGATGGCACAGAGAAAAGGCATTTGCTTTTCAAGCAGAAGGACTGTGGTTCGAATTCCAGCATCCCATATGGTCCCCTGAGCCTGCCAGGAGCGATTTCTGAGCATAGAGCAAGGAGTAATCCCTGAGCACTGCTGGGTGTGACCTCCCCCCCACCAAAAAAAAGATGGCTGTAAATGAAGGTAAAAGTAATGCTAACAAGATCATAAATAGTATCACTTTATGTTTAAGACATAAAAAAGGGATTTCATAATTATCTTCATGGAACTTGGAAATACGACAAAGTGCTTTTGAAATGTTAAAAATATTCATTCTTATACTGTTTTAATTTGTAAGAAATATAAACAGCTTATGTATTCTTTGAAATATTTGTTGATTTACACAATTATATCTACCTACCAACAAACTATAATTTGAAAAAGTGGCAATGGAAAAGGCAGATATTCTCATTCATTCATTCACACAATACTTAAGTGGTGTTCCTCCTTATTCTATAATATAGCCGTTAGATACATAAACAAGGACTTTATCAGTGCTGAGAGAAATGCTCTTGATGTTTTCTTGAGATGTGCTCTTGATATTTTTTCTCTGAAGAAGCCTATGTTCTCTCATTATCATGCTTGTGTTTCCCTCTTTCTCTTCTTCATATTTTTCTAAATAAAACTATTTTACTTTACTTTGGAAAAAGAGAAGGAACCCCTTACTTTAATGGCACTTTTCCCAACTCTACAAAAGTTTCTTACATATATTAACTTATTTAATTTTTCTCTCTCAACCTACAAAAAAGTTAGTTGTTGAAGTAAGCCCTATTATAGTATATTTTTGTTAGTACAATAAATGAGAATATTTCAAAGTTAGAGAAAAGTCAGAAGGAAAAAATTACAGATGATGGGAAATATTTGTCCTGTTAAACATATTTCTAGAGTAGTTCAGCAATGCTTTGCAATTGACAGCCTAGAAATTTTGCTTTGCAAACTAATATTAACTCCCTATACTACTAGAAAGATAGTAATTGCAACAAAGGAAACATTATTTATCTTAGTACTCAATATATCTTTGACCCTCACTTGCCATTATTCTTTCTTTTGTTCAAAGACTTTCTCAGCAAATTCTTTCTTTCTAATCCCATGTTTTTAAAAGATCTTCGGTCCACTAGGTTTCTTTATTCCTGGTCTGTGCTCTCGTTTAGACTTTTCTTTCAAGAACCACTTAAGATTTATTTGAAAATCAAAAAATAAATTAAGAAAGATTACGTCCTCAAGGTGATAATTGGCGTGGTGTTGGAATTATGTCCCTGAGAAACCAGTATTAACAGTACTGTAAATCAATAAATTAAAAAAAATAAAAATTTAAGTCATACTTTTATATATTATAAATTATATAAAATAAATAAATTAAATAAGTAAATAAATAAATTATAGCATCAAGTGTAGTCTATCTTTTGTATTTTTGGAAAACTGGATGCAGACTCCTTATCAGGAGTGTATGGAACTTCTTGCTTTGCAGAAACTACCAAAACTACCTACCATGTCAATAGCATCTTTGATAAGCAAAGACTTGAGGAGAAAATTTTATCATTATAGAGATTAAACATATATATTAATTATCAACTGTTGCATAATAAGTGCCTTGAAAATTTAGTGGCTGGAATAATAAACACTATGGCAAAGCTTAAGAGCAATTTTGTGGGGCAGAGAAACAGCATAGAGGTAGGTTGTTTGCCTTACATGCAGAAGGATGGTGGTTCGAATCCCGGCATCCCATATGGTCCCCTGAACCTGCCAGGAGCAACTTCTGAGCTTAGAGCCAGGAGTAACCCCAGAGCGCTGCCGGGTATGACCCCCCCCCCCAAAAAAAAATATCAGTTTAAGTAAGTTATTCTGAGTTTTTCATGAGGTTACACCAAAGATGTAGAGTAGGATTGCATTTAAAAACTTGGACTAAAGCAGAAGGAATCTACTTTTAAGGTCATGTATTATCAGTGGAGATTTGTTTCAAGTCACATAGGTTGTAGAGAGAGAGCAAGAGAGCAAAAGAGGAGAGAGAGAGAGAGAGAGAGAGAGAGAGAGAGAGAGAGACCAAGGAGAGACCAAGAGAAAGAGAAAGAGAATGAGAAAGAGAGAGAACAGGACCAGATAAAGCACAAGCAATATCTTCTATAAATAAATTTAAGAATTCCCCTTTGTAGGAGAATGTAAATAGCAAGGCACCCCATCATTAACAATAGTGCATCAAAGTGTCAAAAAGGAAAGAGAGAGAGAGAGAGAGAGAGAGAGAGAGAGAGAGAGAGAGAGAGAGATAAAGTGATGCAAATTGCCTGCCCCAGAGACTGGTTTGTATGGTGGGGGGGGGGAAGTTGGAGGGAAATGGGAGACTATGGTGGCAGGAAAGGATGCACTGGTGTACATTCTATGACTGAAACCCAGCAATGAACATTTTGTTAGCACAGTACTTAAATAAAGCAATTAGTCAGAAAAAGAAAATAAAAGAATTCCTTTGTGGCGCTGACATGATAAGGGTGAATCCTATATAATGGTGTGATTATCCAAGGATCACTGGGGCAGTCATAGAATGACCGCATTTGGGGGAAAGGGTAGGGGTTGAGGAAGCAGCAAGATACTGTGTTTGTATTTTAACATATGTAACTAGATGACCTGTAGTATTTCACAATGTGAAACATATACAACCATACAGAGTAGCCCAGACACTAATCCTAGCCAATTGTGAGAGCTAGGGAAACTTGCCCTCAATGCTCTTCTATTCTTTGTTGGAAATTCATTCATTTACTCTTTTCAGCAACAAACATTTGTAACATGTCTGATGCATGCCTTTGTGTTGGTGTTTACTTGGTAATGGGTCCTTAAAGGAGCTTCAATCTTTCTTAAGTATTCAAGATATTCAGTGTACCATAAGACAACTATAGTTCCTTTCAAACCAGGATATAAGCCAAAGATCATTGTCCTAATCTTTGGTAAATTTAAGAGAAACATCCTCTGGAGAGTGTTTTTTAATCTTTTGCTGACTGGGCCCCCTCCAACTTGTTTTCTTTCCATAGCACCTGGTCCTATCAGCCCTCAAGTCTTCTACTCATCCTGCCCATTAAGGAGATTTTCACCTGTGGCCCTGCTGTAATATTTTGGGATCTACAAGGAATTTACAGGCTGAAAAACTCTGTCCCGAAGGATAAAATCCTAATATTTAACAACACTTAGTTATTTAGAACCCAACATGTTTCCCAAACAATTCCAATTTCCAGTAGAATGCCTTTTGCTAAAAGCCTTGTTATTCTCAGAGAAATCTTTTCTATCATCTTCGCTGTCAAACTGGGTAATTAATTGTGATTCTGTCTATTCACAAGTTGGCAGCAATAAAAGGTCTAAGAAGAGCCTTACAAAAAAATTCTCATTTGCCAGTTCTGGGGTGGTGGTGGTGGTGGTGGGGAATGCTGGCTCTATATTAAACAGGGATGTGTGTGTGTGTGTGTGTGAAAACTATAGAAAAAGACAGAGTGAGCTCCTGATGATAGACTGATTTACAGGAAGAGGAAATAGAAGTAAGATGAACAGATTCTTCTGAAAACCAAGTTTTAGTCTCAGAGGAAAAAACAGAAAATCATGTAACATCTAAGTTTGCAATACTGTATTCGTGCTAATGAATTCTAAAGTTCATAGACTACAAACTGGTAATTCCAAGCCCCAGTTCTGTGTGACTGTATTAAGTGATTTAATCTCTTTGCACTTAGATACTCATATTTGGGTAGTGAGGTTTTCTAAATAAAATCAGTCCTATGGAGAGTTTGTTAATTGGTAAAGTGCTATAACTTTGCACAAATTAAGAACACAATAAGTGCTGTTGTTATTGAAGAAATTAGAGCAATGCTTATTACTCTATTAACCATAAATTAATTTAATTCATGTAAATAATACTATATGAGTATATACACATATATATAAATACACACATATTATAATCCCAAACAAAAAATTCTTGCTCTCAAGGAAGGGGGAATTAAAAGGGGAATATTTTGTCAGGTTTATAATATAATCATAAAAATAAAGCAGACAGGGGCAAGACATTTTGAGAGATGGAAGATTGTTCTAAGTCAGAATTCTCAATGACAGGGCCAGAGCAATAGCACAGAGGGGAGGGTGTTTACCTTGCATGCAGGTGACCTGGGTTCAATCCCCAGAATCCCATATGGTGCCCAGAGTCAGAAGTGATTTCTGAGCTCAGAGCCAGGAGTAACACCTGAGCATTACCAGATGTGTCCCTCCCTCACCCCAAAACAAAAAGTCTCAAGGATAAAAGACTAGCAGTGTTATGTAATAGCAAGGAGACTTTGTGTGTGTAAAGGAAATTGAAAATGGGGTGAAGAAATCTAAAGTTACAAAGGTCTTTGTTGGGAGTGACAAAAAGATCACACAGGTCTAGGAGCTTCTATAAAAAAATTTAATTGTTATTGTAGTATGGGAGACCATTGGAGGTTTTTAATAAAAGAAAAGACATAATCTGATCCACATTTTGGGGGTACCTCTGGGCCCTATAAGGCCTGCAAAATCATGTGGTTTGATCATGGTATATGATGGTACAGATGCCTCTTGTATAAATAATGTTAAAATATCCAAATGGCTCTTGGTAGAAAAAGTTATTCACTCCTAAAGGATCACTGAGATTGCTGTGCGTGAGGACAGGAATAAGGCAGCGAATAGAAGAAACAAAATGATCAAGTAGGAAAGTATTATTGGGAGATGATGTTGCCTGCAACAAGAGATTAGCTGTAGGGAGATGGGAGGAAGTGAACCATTTTAGGGTTATACATTTTTTGAGGGAAGTAGATAAACAGGTAAAACAGTGAAAGAGGGAAGTTCTGTGAGAAAAGAAACTATTTTTTATTAAGATCAACATGAATTACAAGTCCTTCACAATTGCACTTCAGATACACAGTGACAGTGAATAAGGGCTGTTCCTACTACCATGTGGACCTCCCTCTACCACTGTTCTCAGCATGCATCCCATACCTCCATCCTCAGTCCCCTAGACTGCTAGCATAACAGGTCCATTGTGTGTGTAGCCTGTTATAATTTGGGTCAGAAAGAGAATAATTTTTTGATTAAATCCTAACTATGGGGCCAGAGCGGTAGTGCAAGCGCTAGGGCATTTGCCTTGCATGCACTAACCTAGGACCACGCAGTTTGATTCCCCAGTGTCCCATATGTTCCCCCAAGATAGAAGTGATTTTTTTTTTGGTTTTAGGGTTACACCCAACAGCGCTCAGGGGTTACTCCTGGCTCCACACTCAGAAATTGCTCCTGGCAGGCTCAGGGGACCATATAGGATGCCGGGATTTGAACCACCACCCTTCTGCATGCATGGCAAACGCCTTACTTCCATGCTATCTCTGGCCCCTAGGAGTGACTTCTGAGCACATAGCCAGGAGTAAACCCTAAGCATCACTGGGTGTGGCCCCCAAAAAAACAAAAACAACAACATCAAAAACAAAAACCTAACTACATAAGTCAGTGATTTCTAAAGTGGGTAAATATATCCTTCCCCTCCAGCAGAGTGGAATGGTAGTGCAGGGAATGAAGGGGTGGTAGTAGTTTCTGGAGCAATAGAAGGATACTTTCTGTTTGTTCTCTTAAAGAAGGTATATTTCTGAGGCCAGAGATGTAGTACAATGTTAAGTTACATACCTTACATGTTAATTACTGACAGTGCAAGATCATAGGGCCAGTAATGACTTACTAGGTCCTCTAGTCTTCCTGGGCACTGCTTGGGAGATCCAAAAATAAAGACATCAATACAAATATTTTAAAAATAAGATAGATTACTTGTGGGGAAGGTTGGTTGAATAGCTTTTATTCCTGAAAAGGGGAGGTCAAATATGTGTGGGAATCTCTGACTTAAGAGAGTGTCTGGTACTCAAAATATTGTTTGGATTAGTTAAAGGGCAATTGATTTATATTATACCCTTCTTAAGCTTAATTAGCAATCTATCACAGTTTGGAACACCTAAAGATAATTTAAGCACTATATAAATTACTGTGTTAGCATTTAAGCACCAAATCTTCAATCTTTTCAAAAAGGTAGAAATTGAATAGCTGCTTCTCTGGTCCTTACATGCCAATGATCAGGCATTACAAAAAAACAAAAACAAAACCAATAAAGCAAAATCCTAACCTTCTCTAATAGAAGTATTTTTTTTTATTATAGTCATTGTAAATAAACAAAAAAATACAGTTGGCTATATCTATGAGCAAATTAGGAGTTGATTATTTTGGAGAAAGCATAGAGATCTAGGAAGTGGGAATGATGTCAAATATTTTCAATAGTTACAAAACACATGGAAAAAAGAGTAAAATGAAAATATAGAAAAGTTTCATTTCATAGATTGCTTTAATGCAATTAAATTTAATGCATTAAGGGAATCCATGACATGCTCTATTTTGGCCATATTCTAAATATTAAAATACGACATGATTTAAATTATCTTTTTCTGGTAATATTGTACTACGGGGAGAATAGGTGACTACCTAGTTTATGAGAGTCCCAGGATATCTTAATTTCTAGCCCTGCAACATGTTTTAGAGTTAAGGGTGAGAGGGTCTCAATATTCTTGAATCATACATAGGAACTCTATGTAAAAAAGCAAACCTACTCCCTTCCTTTTTCCTCCCCTCAATCTAGAGTGGACAAAAGTGAAAAGCTCCCTTTGGGAAATAGTCAGGGATGGTATAAAAGTAGTCAGTTCTTGATAAAAAGAACTTCCAGTTTCAGGACCCAGAAGTGATCTGTCCTGTAAGGTTTTTCTGTCCTGCTTGCTTCAAGCTGTCAGGGGTGATGGGTAGTTGGTCATCTTCAGCATTGTCTGGGCAATTATCATTGTCAAGTGACTTCTATATGGGAAAGATTTGGAAGCAGCAAGAACAAACTGTTTGCGAGGGAGACTTGGGCTGGGGGTGAAGGTGAGGGGGAAGTTTGTGCAATCAGTGTGAATAGTTGGCACAGGTTTTTGTTTTTGATTTATGAATCAGAGTTCCAATGACAGGGAACCCTAATGTCCCCTTAGGTCCTTACTGCATGAGCAGCCAGCCGGGCACTCAGAGGAACATGAATTCATACTGGCTTGGAGAGCGAGCATTTTCCCAGCCCCCTCAAGGCTTTCCTGAAGATCCTCAGGGTGAATGCTGGGATCTGCGATGACCAGGTGCACTCCCCAAGGCTGTCCTGAAGATCCTCAAACTGACCAGGTGCATCCCTCAGGGCTGTCCTAAAGATCCTAAGGCTGAAAGCTCGGATCTGGGGTGACCAGATGCACCCCTCAGGTCTGTCCTGAGGATCCTCAGACTGAATGCTGGGATCTGGGGTGACCAGATACACCCCTCAGGGGTCTCCTAAAGATCCTCAAACTAAATGCTCGGATTTGGGGTGATCAGATGCACCCGTAGGGCTCTCCTGAAGATCCTCAGACTGAATGTTCGGGTTTGGGGTGGCCAGATGCACCCCTCAGGGCTCTCCTGAAGATCCTCAGACTGAATGCTGGGATCTGGGGGTGACCAGAGGCACCCCTCAGGGCTCTCCTGAAGATCCTCAAATTGAATGCTCAGATCTGGGGTGACCAGATGCACCCCTCAGGGCTCTCCTGAAGATCCTCAGGCTGAATGAATGAATGCTGGGATCTGGGGGGTGACCAGATGCACCTCCAGGCCTGGGAAAGCAGCAGGCCCTGAAGTGCATGAACCTGGGTGAACTTTTGCATTTTGCAACCCAAGGCCAAGTTCGCCTGCACTCTGGGGTGCAGAGTTGGGGGATCAGCGCGTCCCCTCAAAGCCAGCGTGAAGTCAAGCGGGTGGTCTTCGAGTCGCTCCCCTTCTGCTTAGAAGCCGGTGTTCCCCATTGCTGCGCGTGCCCGGCAAGGTCTTCTCCCCCGGTCCCTGCACTTGGGCCGGGCCGGTGCTTCTTTCTGCACAGGACGCCTCACTCTCTAGTGTCGCGCGCACGCGCACGCGGAAGTGAGCTTCCGGCTGGCTGGACTTTCCAGGTGAAGCCCGGGTGAGTCCCGGGCCGGGCGCGCGCGGGAGCGAGGCGCGTGCCCGCGGCGGCGTGGCGTGCGCGCGCGCGGGTGGGCGCCGGAGGCGGGGCCGAGCGGAGCGCGTCGGGAGCGCGCGTCTGGGCTCAATTCGGCGCCTCGCGGTCGACGTGGGGCTCGCGCTCCGGCGCGCTCGCGATCTCCCGGGCGCGCGCGCGGACGGCTGCAAGGAGGAGGCGGCGGCGGCCGAAGCAGAAGCAGAAGCAGAAGCAGAAGCAGAAGGCGTCTCGGAAGTCTAGGAAGGAGCCTCGGAAGCCGGAGCTGCCAGGGCGGAGGGTGAGGCGTGCGAGCTTGCACAGGCGTGGTGGGGCAGCCCGGTGCGTGGTGCAATGTTCCGGGGTCCAGTCTGTGTGCATGGATCGCTGCTTGGATCGCTGTTTGCAAACCTTGCACTCAACTCTCTCTCTTTTTGCTCCCTCCCAGGTCGGGTTCCAGCCTGCGATCTGCGCTGAAGGACGCCTCTGCACCCCCCCAGGGAATTTGCACCCCTCTTCTTAGGTAATTCGCACCACGCGGACCCGCCTCA
>PVKC010031418.1:0-14538 GCA_004027635.1 Crocidura indochinensis | reverse complement strand
GTGAGCAGAATGGAATTATGTTTGAAGTCAGGAAGAAGCAAGAGGAAAATCTCTGAAATATGTGGGAGTTAAACAATATTCACTTAGAAACTAAGTCTTGGATTATCTTTGCATTAAAAGGAGTGTCAAAGGAATGAAATGAAACAGTAGAACTGAATGATGAGTGAAAAAGAAAACACAACATATGAAAATATGTGGAATATATCTAAACACTGTTGACAGAGTAATTTATAAGACTAAATACTTACATTAGAAAATAGAAAAGTCTGAAATCATAAATCAAAGTTCCAAACTTCAAAAAACTTAAAGAGAAAGTGAAAGAAAATAAGCTGAAGAAAGAAAATAATAAAGATAAGAACAGAAATCATTTAAATAAAACATAGAAAAACTAGGGGCCTGGGAGATAACATGGAGGTAAGGCGTTTGCCTTTCATGTAAAAGGTCATCGGTTCGAATCCCAGTGCCCCATATGGTCCCCAGTGCCTGCCAGGAGCAATTTCTGAGCATGGAGCCAGGAGTAACCCCTGAGCACTGCTGGGGTTACCAAAGGAAAAAAAAAACCAAAAAAAAACATAGAAAAACTATAGAGAAAACTCATAAAATGGAAATTAGTTCTTTTAATTCAAATCTTTTATATATTTTAATTACTGAGATAATATATTAGAATTACTGGAGACATAATTCAAGGATGAAGGTGCTTATCTTACATGCAGCAGACCCCAGATTGATCCCTGGCAGCATATATGGTTCTCTGAATGAAGGAGTGATTCCTGACCACAGAGCCAGAACATGAGCATAGCTGTGTTTGCTCATCCCAACAAAGAGAATTACCAAATGATCCAACAATTTTATTTCAGACAAGTGAAAGAGGGTATGTGAAGAGATATAAATACACTCATTTTCATATCAATATTATTTTATTATTTTAAAAATATTCATAACTGAATAAATAAATTAGCAAAATGAATTTTTTAGGTTTCTTTTTAAATCTTTATTTATTTATTTATTTATTTATTTAAACACTGTGGTTACAAAGTTGTTCATAATACAGTTGTATTTCTTTCTACAGATACGGTTGTTCATGATTGAATTAGTCATATAATGTACAATAATCACAATGTGCATTTTCCGTCACCAATGTTCTCAGTTTCCTTCTTACCTTCACTGATGCAGGGCATCTCTCCTTCCTGGGGCATACATTCTCTCTCTCTCTCTCTGTCTCTCTGTCTCTGTCTATCTGTCTCTCTCTGTCTCTCTGTCTCTCTCTCTTTCACACACACACACATACACACACACACATTTCTTATCTCCAATTCCCCAGTTTCTCTTTCACTTACTATCCCTCACCTGCCTCTGGGGCAGGCATTTTATTTCTCTTTCTGTGTTTTTTTTTTGACACTATAATGTGCACTATTGTTAATGAAGAGGTGCCATGTATATCACTTTATCCCCTTTTCAGCACCCAGTTCTTGTCCAGAGTGATCAGTTCCAACTATCAGCTATGTTAGCCAAAATGTGAAAGAGATTTAAGTTTGTACTGATGAATATATAAATAAAAGGTCATATATACAGCCATTCAAATATTTAAATCAATTTTAAAAAGGAAGGGAATTTGGATATATAGTTCCACATAGATGAACCTTGAAGATATGTAAAGGGAAATAAGCCTTTTACTAGAAAAAGATCAATAATATGCACTTTCATATATGAATTACTTAAAGTGGTAATGTTCATAAAAGTGAGACTTCAGATGCTGAAATGATAGAGAATGGGTAGCTAATTTTCAGGTAGGGACAGAGTTTTCAGTCTTGCAGGATAATGGTGGAAGTGGATAGTGGTGATGGTTACACAAGACTGTGAATTCTCTCAATGTCAGTAACCTAAAATAGTCCAATTTAAAATAATTAAGATGGTAAAACTCATGTTACTGTGTTGTATTGCAATTTTAAAAATAAAAATAAATTAACCACTGGCTTCAATGTGAAACTTAAATATAAAATGTCTAGAAGCATCTAGAAAAAATCAAGAGAAATCTTTGAACTAAGCAATGAGTTCTGCACTAAACACCAAGAAAATTAATATAGAGGGGCCAGAGAGATAACATGGAGGTAAGGCATTTGCCTTTCATGAAGAAGGTCATTGGTTCAAATACCGACATCCCATATGGTCCTAGAGCCTGCCTGAAGCGATTTTTGAGCGTGGATCCATGAGTAACCCCTGAGTGCTGGCGGGTATGACCCCCAAAACAAAACAAAACAAATTTAATATAGAAAGAAAAAAATTATTTTCCACTTGATAAAATTATACTTCTGTAAAATTTCCTGTTAAGAAAATAATAATGAATCTCCAAAACCATGAGAAAGTATTTGATAACTATATGTTCCACCAACATATGTTATCTCAAAAATTATAATGAATTATTAAACCCAACACCAAAAAAAACCAAATATTCACAGAATGAATAAAACATAAAAAGACATTATGCTAAAGATATATGAATTGAAACTAGCAAATAACAAAATACTCTGTATAATTAGCAAATTAAGACAAATTAAACTATACAAAACATTGTAAGACATTGTAATTGGCAAAAAGATATGCTTTGCAGAATAGTTAAAATAATCATTAGAGAAAATGTCCAATAAAGGAAAAGGTGTGAGAAAATGGATAAATTATACATTGCTGGTGAAAACTTACAATGGCATAGTCTGAATATCATTAACCTATTAATTAAACATCACTAAAAATCAAAACTGAAAATCATTAACTAGTTTTACCTAATGGCATTCCTATGACATTAAATTCTAAAGTAACAGAACACATAATCCTTTTAAATGTATTACTTAAATGGGGCTGGAGAGGTGGCACTAGAGGTAAGGCATCTGTCTTGCAAACGCTAGCCTAGGACGTACGTACCACGGTTGGATTCTCCAGTGTCCCAAATGGTCCCCCCAAGCTAGGGGCGATTTCTGAGCACATAGCCAGGAGTAATCCGTGAGCATCAAATTGGTATGGCCCCCCAAATAAAATAAGTAAATAAATGTATTACTTAAATTTATCACAGAGTGGGTCATAAAATTATTTTAAAACAACGTGAAGCCTAAATATAAAATGTCTACAAAGAATCTAGAACTCTAGAAACATCTAGAAAAATCAAGAGAGAATCTTTTAACTAAACAATGAGCTCCGCACTAAACACCAAAAAAAATTAATACAGAAAGAGAAAATTAAAGTTTCCTGTTAAAAAAAATAATAAAAATCTTTATAGTCTGTACAGGAAAATAAATCTCCCCTGAATTTTTGGGCTACTTTTTGGCTCTGTCCTCAGGAAATTTATGGGGTCCCAGGGACAAAACAAAGGGCTTCCCCATGTAAGACAAGTGCCTTTTGAGATGTGCTGTTTCTTTGGTCCCAAGGCCGTATTCTTAAAGAGTATATACTAACCATAAAGAAAATTATGTTTTTTGTTGGATTCCATTAAATTAAAATATTTTTTAATCAAAAAGTACTCAAGGAGTTTACAAAAGTTCAAGTACAGATTTGGAGAAGATAATTGTTTGGGGGTTGCCTTTACTTTTTGCTGTTTGGGGGACATACTTGCAGTTCTCAGTGTTTACCACGAGCTCTGCCTGCAGGAATCACTTCTGGTGGGGCTTGGGGCACCATATGGGGTGTTAGGGATCTGAATCCAGGTTGGTCTAGTACAAAACTAATACTTTACTCACTGTACTATTTCTCCAGTCCCTGGAGATAACATTTGTATACTTACAATTGATAAAGCCTCATATCCAAAAAGTATAGATATTTATGCAAGTCATCGAAATGACAGATAGACAAGTGAAAAATGTGTGAGAGATTGAAAGGCATTTTGCAAACACCTGTTACTTCTAAAGCTGTGCAATTGTCAATGACATTAGACATAAAGGAAATTAAATTTTTTTTTGGATCACACCCGGCAGTGCTCAGGGGTTACTCCTGGCTCCATGCTCAGAAATTGCTCCTGGAAGGCACGGGGGACCATATGGAGCACCAGGATTCGAACCGATGACCTTTTGCATGAAAGGCAAACGCCTTACCTCCATGCTATCTCCCAGGCCCCGGAAATTAAATTTTAAGACTGGGAGAAATTTTATGATTACAATTGCCAAAAAGCCTAGGAACAATAGAAATCATATTCTCAGAAGACAGTGTAAAATATATATAGGCAGTGTGCAAAACTCTTGGCTGTAGGCTTTTAACAATCTAAAAAATTGTGACCTCGTAATTTTCTCTTAGATATGATACAGCAAATGTTGGCTCACATATTATATCTTTGACATAGAACTGCTTATAGCAAAAATTAATAATGATGGTATAAAAACATTTTTTTTTTTTTGGTTTTTGGGCCACACCTGGTGACGCTCAGGGGTTACTCCTGGCTATGCGCCCAGAAGTCGCTCCTGGCTTGGGGGACCATATGGGAAACCGGGGGATTGAACTGCGGTCCGTCCTAGGCTAGCGCAAGCAAGGCAGGCACCTTACCTCCAGCGCCACCGCCTGGCCCCTAAAATATATTAACTGTAAGCTATAGATACAAAAGTCTGTCAACACTATTTGTTAGTAAATTGCAATAGATTCTTACAATGACTATTAATAACTGTGGTCATGTGTAATAATTTTTGAAGCACCTCATGAACATACTTATAAAATACATTAGGCAAAAATAAATTTTCTATGATTTTATTCACATAAAATCATTATCAAATCAAGCTAGTCAATTGTGTATGATACCAAGATAATGCTTAACTTTAGGTATTGGGGTGGCAGAAATGAGAAAATTTCCAAGTGCTGATAATCTTAAAATTTCTTGATCTGAGTGGTTGTTACAATGGAAAAAATTTAAAGTAAATTTAAAAAAAATAAGATTAAAACATCATGACTTACTATAGTTGAATTTTAGGCATATAACATTCCAGCATCAGTTTCTCTACCACTGCCACTTCCCCGCCATCTATGTTCCCAGGTTCCTTCCTATACTTCCTCCTTCCAGACTGCCATCATAATAGGTGCCATTTAAAGTGTGGTCATTAAAGTTTGTGTTTCATGATTTTAATGTTGTTGACCCTGTGGTTTATTTATTTAGATCTGTTCTTCCTTAACATCACTACTATACTGAATCCCCTTGACTCCTGCCTACCATTATTTTTCATCTGTTTTTCTCCTCCTTAACTATTGCTTTTCTTTCTTCACTGTACTTTGGGGTCAAGGTGATTTAGACTTTTCCCTTTTAGACCATTTGTATTCCATAGTTATTATGAATACATATAAGCAATATCCTGTATTCATACTTTTGGCTTATTTCATTCAACATGATATTTTCCAGTCCCATCCACATTGCAGTGAACTGCACAATCACATCATTCCTTACAGTTATGTAATATTCTGTAGTATCTTCATGATCGACCTATATGTCATTGCACATCTAGCTTTCCCATTGTCTGATGTTTTCATTATAGCAGTTAGATACTGGCACTACATCAGACAATGGGAAAGTTATGGAACACTGAGAAGTGTCAAACACATCTGAAGATACAGTGAATTGATTCAACCACCTGAAGACTTAGTAAATAGCCCAACAATTTTATCCTAAAGCATACACTTTACTGAAAATTCTTACATATGTTCCTACTGACATAGTAATGCAATTGTCCACCAATGACATAATGTTGAGTTGAGAGGAAATAGAAACATTTAGACAAAAGTCACAGGATGATTACATCAAAGGAACAGAGATGAAAAGCCTGCAGCAACAATTCTGAAGAATTGGAAACTCTTCATCTGAAACACATAATGTGAAAAATAGAATCAGAAACAAAATACCTATGACCTAGAGAGACAGCAACACAAATACAAAAACTCAGACATAAGCAGTAATTTTTAAAGCATGGTTTATTAAAATGTACCAAAAAAAGCACCGGAAACCAGGTCACTTGAGGGTACAGTAGAACACAGATGATTTGGAAATAAGTGGAAATAAGTCTGTATAGAAGAATTATCTAATAACCTTCATTTATTTATTTATTCATTCTTTTATTTATATCACTATGGGCCCAACAATATTTATTTTACATTTTGAGCTTTAATCCAACACTTTATTTACTTTCTGTTCATAATTTCCCAGTCATTGAGAGCTCTTTCAACTCATGCCCTATGACAACCCTATTAGAAAACCCAGTCAGTGGAACTTCTATTCATTTGTTTAGAACACTTCCTTAGTCTTTGACACTGTAAGCTACCTCAAACCTATCTTTTCTATTTCCTGTTCTAGTGCTAGACTAATGCATTTACAAAGGTACTCTGGTTTCTTTCATGAGAGAAGGTATTGATAATCAAGTGTTGGACATAACAGAGCTCTCTGTTATGAAATGCCATTGCTTCTTTTCACATTGATTGCAAAGAAATATGTGTATATACTAATTCATACATATGAAACCTATAAGTATTTTTATGTATAGTGATTAAAATTTATAAGCTACACATAAGTATAAGCTTGTTTATACTTTCTGCCACTTCTAATACATGAGCATCTAAACCACTTTAGCCCTTGTTTATCTGTATAATTTTAACATAACTGCTTCCCACAATCTTCTGTATAGTTAATTTTTTGTTCATGTTTAGTACTCATGAATATTGAAGTCAGAATTTTCAATCTATGCTACCTTAGAAAACATTTCTATTATCTAGGGTAGAGTGTATAAGCTTATCAACAGTTCCTTTTACCGTTGGCCTTCCAGGATTCAAAACTACTAAGTCAAAATATTTTTTTAACTTTACTTTTATTTATTGATGAATTGATTGACTGGTAGTTGGGTCACATCTAGTGATACTCAGGGGTTACTCCTGACTCTGCACTCAGAAATCACCCCTGGCAGGCTGGGGGGCCAAAGGGATTCTGGGAATTGAACCAGGTCCCTCCTGGATCTGCCACATGCAAGGCAAATGCACTACTGCTGTGCTATCTCTCTGGCCTCATGGTCAAAATCTTTTTCTCATCCCATTCCATGAGATTGTTTCATACATTTGTTAGGTTTCCTCCTACCAATTCTATTTGGTGATTCCTCCAAACTTCTTCTTCTTCTTTTTTTTTTTTTTTGGTTTTTGGGTCACACCCGGCAGCGCTCAGGGGTTACTCCTGGCTCCATGCTCAGAAATTGCTCCTGGCAGGCACGGGGGACCATATGGGGCACCGGGATTCGAACCGATGACCTTTTGCATGAAAGGTAAACGCCTTACCTCCATGCTATCTCCCGGGCCCCTCCTCCAAACTTCTTAATGACCCTTATAATTTTCATACATTAAGATTTAATGTAAAGTTCTATGTGTTTTGGGCAATTTTATAATTTGATAGAGCCAGTATTATAGAATCATGCAGAATTGGCCATAATCTTAAATTTTCCTGTGCTCACATATTCAGTTCTCCCTTTCAATTCTTTTCCTGTCAGTTTTTGATCCTTTTTCTAAAAAATCATCTTTATAGATGGACATATTTTGAGAATATCAGATAATTGAAATTGTGCAACATGTAGTTTCAAAATGATACCTTTGTGTTATTTATTTGAAATTTAGCTACATAGTTTTTAATGACTTTTTTTTTTTTGTTTTTGGGTCACACCCGGCAGTGCTCAGGGGTTACTCCTGGCTCCATGCTCAGAAATTGCTCCTGGCAGGCACGGGGGCCCATATAGGGCACCGGGATTGGAACCGATGACTTTTTGCATGAAAGGCAAATGCCTTACCTCCATGCTATCTCCTGGGCAATGACTTATTTTTATCACTAGCTAGTCTTTCAATTTGTTTATACGCTACAATTTATTCAGTTGGCTTTGAAGGGCATCTCAATTTCTTCTAGTTTTCAGTGACTATGAATAAATATTACTATGCAAGTTTTTTATATAGACATAAGATGTATGATAACAAAAACAGTTGTGTAAATACTGAAGAGAATAATTGCTGGATTGTATTGCAAAACTATGTTTAATTTTGTAAGAATTTGTCAATCTGCCTTCCAAAGTAGTTGCACCATTTTGCATGCCCATTGGCAATGAGTCACAATTCTTGTTGCTCTGCATTCTCAACAGATTAGGCATTGTCAGTTTCAAAATGTGTAGTTTTAATTATCTGTACTTTCAATTTCTAATGATAAATGATGCGAAATTTTTTTTATTTGTTTGTTTCTGGGCCACACCTGGCATTATTCATGGGTTACTCCTGGAGGAAGGCTATATGAGTTGCTGGAGGTAGAACCCAAATTGGTTACCGGCAAGGCAAACACCTTACCCACTGTAGAATGGCTCCAAACTCCATTGAGACATTTTTATATGATAATTTTTCATCTGAATATTTTCTTTAACTAGCTGTCTATTCTAGCCATTACTATTCATATACATATTAATTTAAGTATATTTTAATCAATTTTTTAAATTTAACTATTTCTTTACTTTCTGAATTTTCAGAACTTTTTGTGTATTTATGAATAGAAGGATTTTTTTATCAAATGTTTTTGTGCCTTTTTGCTAACCTCTACCTTATATATATAGTTTATTATCACTATCTTTAACAAAGATGAAGTTATTTTAATAATTCTATCCCCATTTTTTCTTATGACTGTAATTTTGATGCTTTATTTAAGATCTTATCACCATCCATGGTCATGTAAATTTTCTTCTGTTTTCTTCTAGACATTTTATGATTTGTATTTATAATTACTTGGCCATGATGTATTTTATTATTATTTTTGTTGTTATTTTTGGGTCACATGCAGTGGCAATCAGGGGTTACTCCTGGCTTTGTGCTCAGAAGTTACTCCTGGGAGGCTCAGAGGACCACATGAATGTCAGGAATGATCCCAAATCAGCAGCTTGCAAGGCAAATACCCTACCCACTGTGTTATTGCTCTGGCCCCTTGGTACATTTTAAATTGAAGCTATCAGATCCTTGATTTAGGTTCCTTTTGTTTGTTTGTTTGAGCACCCTGGCGGTGCTCGGGGGTTACAGGCACGGGGGACCATATGGGACACTGGGATTCAAACCTACCACCTTTGGTCCTGGATCTACTGTTTGCAAGGCAAACGCCGCTGTGCTATCTCTCCGGGCCATAGGTTCCTTTTGTGATAGGTGAATGTATTAGTCTCATTTGTTGAAAAAAAACCATTTGGTTGCTTTTACCTTTTTTTTTTTTTTTGGTTTTTTTGGGCCACACCCGGTGATGCTCAGGGGTTACTCCTGGCTATTTGCTCAGAAGTCGCTCCTGGCAGGCACGGGGGACCATATGGGGAACCGGGGGATCGAACCGCGGTCTGTCCTAGGTTAGCGCAGGCACCTTACCTCCAGCGCCACCGCCTGGCCACCGCTTTTACCTTTTTATCAAAGATTGCTTGTGTTGTACATTTCTGTACTCTTATGGAGGAATAACTGACATGTAATACTTGTTTAAGTTTAAAGTGCACAATATAATGATTTTCTATATGCGTATCTTGTGAAATAATTGCCATGATAAGGTTAGTTAACACCAAAACTTCACAAAGTTTTAATTTCGTATATACATTAATAACTTTAAAAACTAGTAAGAAGTAGAGGGACAAGTAGAGGGCTTTCTCACATATGTAGGCTATAAAGCACTAGAAGCAAAATAATAAATGGCCAAAGGCAGCAGAAACTGCAATTTTGCCTACAGAACTGAGTGTACTTAGTGACTGGTGTTGGTTGGGAGGAATCCATGGGTCATGGGTGGAGAGAAGCTGATACCAGTGATAGGTGTGGTGTTAAGATACTGTACGCACAGAACTCTTGGACCACAAAAACACAATACAATAATGCCCTCTGCACTTCTATGTTCATAGTAGCACTTTTTACAATAACAAAAATCTGGAAACAACCCAGATGCTCAACAACAGATGAGTGTCTAAAGAAAGATATCCACAGCGAAATGCTATGCTGCAGTTAGAAAAAATAAAGTCATGAACTTTGCCTATACATGGGTGGGTATGGAGACTATTATGCTGAGTGAAATAAGTCAAAGGAAGAGGGATAAGCACAAAATAGTCTTAATAATCCGTGGGATTTAAGAAAAATAAAAGACAATATAGTAATAATACCCAGAGACAATAAAGGTGAGGGCCGGAAAGACCAGTCCATGATATGAAGCTTACCACAAAGAGTGATAAGTATATTGGAGAAAAAAATACACTTACAACTACCATGATAATAATAGAGAAATACAATGCCTGTCTTGAAGATAGGTGGGGATGTGGTCAGAGGGAGATGAGGGACATGGGTGGTGGAAAAGTAGCACTGGTAAAAGAGTTGTGCATATTATGGCGGAAACACAGTTATGAATATGCTTGTAACCATGCTGCTTAAATAAAGAACTTATTATTTAAAAAATATTTAAAATATTTAATATTTAATATTACAGTAAAAGTACAAAAGATACTGTGTTTATAAAACTCTATTGTTGATAGTATTCTTTTTTTTGTTTTGTTTTGTTTTGGGGCCACACCCAGTGATGCTCAGGGGTTACTCCTGGCTATGTGCTCAGAAGTCGCTCCTGGTTTGGGGGACCATATGGGAAACCGGGAGATCGAACTGTGGTCCGTCCTAGGCTAGCGCAGGCAAGGCAGGCACCTTACCTCCAGTGCCACCGCCCGGCCCTCTGTTGATAGTATTCAAATATAGCACCTTAGTAAAAATATTGGGGGGAAAGTTTAACATTTTAGCAGCTTTTGATATGTAAGGCAATATCTTTTTAAAAATAATATCTTTAAGCATCATGATTACAAGCATGATTGTAGTTGAGTTCTAGTCATAAACAGAACACCCCCTTCACCAGTGCAACATTCCTACCACCAATGCCCCCTAACTCCATCCTCTCCCAACCCTGCCTGTATTCAAGACAGGCATTCTACTTCTCTCACTCATTAGCTTTGTCAGGATAGATGTTAATATAGTTATTTCTCTAACTGCACTCACCACTCTTTGTGGTGAGCTTCATATCATGAACTGGCCCTTCTGACCCTCATCTCTATTGTCTCTGGTCATTATTACAATAATGTCTTTTATTTTTCTTAAAACCCATAGTGACTATTCTGTGTCTATCTCTTTCTCTTTGGCTTGTTTCATTCAGCATAACAGTTTCCATTCCATCCATTTATAGGAAAATTTCATGACTTCATCTCTCCTGAAGGCTGCATAATATTCCATTGTGTATGTGTACCACAGTTTCTTTTAGCCATTCATCGTTGAAAAGTATCTTGATTGTTTCCAGATTCTGGCAGTTTTAAATAGTGCTGCAATGAATATAAGTGTGAGGAAGGGATTTTTGTATGTGCTTTTTTGTTCCTAGGGAATATCCCTAGGAGTGATATAGCTGAATTATATGGGAGCTCAATTTTCAGCTTTTTTTTTTTGAGTAATCTTTATATTGTTTTCCACAATGTCTAGACTAGAATGCACTCCCATCAGCAGTGAATGAGAGCTCCTATCTCCCCACATCTCCATCAGCACTGATTGTTCTTATTCTTTGTGATGTGTGCCAGTCTCTGTGGCATGAGATGGTACCTCATGTTTTTATTTGTGTCTCCCTGATGATTATTGATGTAAGCATTTTATTTATTTATTTTATGTGAGCATTTTTATGTGCCTTATGGCCACTTGTATTTCTTCTTTGAAAAATTGTATAAGACAATATCTTAACTATACTCAATGCTGTACACAATATCCAAAAATGTATTTATTTTATAGCTGCAAGCTTATATCTTTTGATCACTTTTATCTAATGCTACTGCAACCCACCCACTCCCTGGCAACCAGAAACATGTTACCTGTTTCTGAGGTAGTTTGTTTTTGATTCTTCATGTAAAGTGAGATCATACATTTATATTTGTCTCTGTCTGACTTTTTTTTACTTAACATAATACCCTCAAGGTCTATTCTTCTTGTTGCTGATGAAAGAATTTCCTTTAATGCTATATCTCAGTCTATATCTATAGACTGTACTTTATTTCTTTTATAACTTAGTACTGCATAATATATTGTATTTTTAATACAAAGTAGATGCCTGTCTTTGTTGTATTTCTAATTAAAATAGTTGAACTGAAATTGTTTTATAATTTTAAATTTAAATCTATTATAAATGTTTTAAAAGTAAATGCTTTTTAAAAATTAAATTACTACTGTTTATTTCTGGTTCATGGGAATTATTTTTTAATGTTTTAACTTCATATTTCACAACTTTCTGTATTGCTATTAATAGTTCCAAGAATATTTTTAATTCAAATTTTTCTAATAATCATCTTATCAGACAAAAGTAGTTACATTTTCTTTTCCAATCTGTATATCTTTTGTTTATTTTTCTGTTTTGCTGAATAACAGTGTTGAGAGAAGACTTATTGCCTTGTTCCAAATCTTAGAGGAAAAAAGTTTAGAAGATTTTTTAAATATTCTTTATAAAACTGAGGAAATTATTCATTACTAATTTGCTCAGAAATTTTGCCTTGAACATAAATTTAATTTTACTGAACATATTTTCTGTGTAAATTGATAAATCAAGTGATTTTTATTTTTTAGCCTTTTGATAAAGTAGATCGCATTTATGTATTTTTCAGTGTTTATTTAGTGTTTCACAAATCTACTTCATCAAAGTGTAAAATTATTTCTACATATTTTTGAATTTTACCTGTTAATATTTTTGACTTTGTTTCAATGTGTATAAAAGATATTGGTCTGACTTTTTCTTTCATGTAATGTTTTTGCCTGGTTTGACATTAGTAATTCAAACAGAATGAGTGTAATGCACCTTTTGTTTTTATTTTCTAGATGAAATAGTAGAAAATTTATATAATTTTCCCCACTTAAACCTCTAATATAATTCAGCAATGAACACACTTGGGCCTAATGTTTTCTTTTTTTAAAATATATCAATTATTTTAATATGAACCTATTCAGACTAATTCTTTGCACTTAATAGAATACGAGAAGTTTCATCACTCTTAAAAATGAGTAATGATATAATAGGAGATCTGAAGAGCACAATAAACTATCAGAATAGAAGATTTATATACATATATATGCATTCACACAAACTTTTAAATCTAATTGCTCACATACAAAAAATAAAATACTAATTTTGTTAATGAGCTCACAGAACACTCACCAAGACCGCTATATCTTGGGATATAAAACAAACATTAACTGTTTCTAAATTTTAAAAGCTGAAATAATAATGAGTCCACCCACATCCCATATCTTGGACCCGCTCTTAGCAGGAAGTAATCTCATGAGTCATCACCCCTTTTTCCTCCCATAGATGTTGGAGCCTTCTGTGAAGGGTCAGGGCATGGGGAGAATCTGCAGGCAGATGGGGTGGGGCCACTGAAATGATAATTTGAGGGGAGCTGCCTAGTCACTAATCCAAAGACATAAAGTCACTTCTCTTTAAAATTCATGTACTGAGTTCTTTGGAAATGAAAAATAAAATAAAATACTACCCAGATGAAGAAACTTAGGCACCACCAAGAGAAGAGTAGGGCCTTCTTAAAAATGAAACTCCACAGGACAGAGCGATCGCACAGTAATTGGATGTTTGCCTTGTATGCAGTCGATCCAGGACAGATGGTGGTTTGAATTCCAGCGTCCCATGTGGTCCCCCAAGCCAGGAGCGATTTCTGAGCACATAGCCTGGAGTAACCCTTGAGCGTCACTGGTTGTGGCCAAAAAAAAAAAAAAAAAACTAAACCAAAAAACAAAACAAAATAAAAATACTCCAAGAAGAGCATGATAACACTATGGAAAATAGTACTCCAAGGATCTTCCCACACATGAGTAATATTGGAAAAATATTACCATAAATACATCTTTGTAAAGTTCAGTGGAGTGCATTATCTATCTTGAAGAATTATCTACCTCTCTCCCAAAGATGTATATTTTCAGTGTTTTCTCTCTTTCTCGCACACACACATATTCACAAACTACCTACCTCCATGTTATCATGTTATCATATTTTTATGTTAAACTATTTTCCTTCACTGAAAATTTAAAGTCATATAGTGTTTTTCTCTATCATGATGGAAAAAATAAAAACCAACAATTGATAGACAACAGAAAAATCTCTATTTAAGAATAAAGTAAGATATATCTAAATTATTCATGATTCAAAGAGAAAATCTCAAAGAAAGTATTTTAAAATATAGAATTAAATGATGAAAACCATGAAAATATCAAGCTGTGGAGAATATAGCTAAAGAAATATCAAAAAATATGACAATAAATGCCTTACGTTTAAAATGAAGAAAAGTCTTAAAATACTAATCTAAGTTTCTTAGAAGCTGAAAACAAGAACAATATAAATCCAATGTAAGCATGAGGAAATAAGTGATAATTTTAACTTGTTACTTGAACATATAAAACAATAAAGAAAATCAATGAAACAAAATTTGGTATTTGAAACCTCAATTAAACAAATATTTAGCAAGATTTTTGTTTGTTTGCTTTGGGTTTTTGGGG
>PVKC010031417.1:0-14545 GCA_004027635.1 Crocidura indochinensis | reverse complement strand
GCGGTCTGTCCTAGGTTAGCGCGGGCAAGGCAGGCACCTTACCTCCAGCGCCACTGCCTGGCCCCCAAAGCCACCTTAATCTTAAATCTTCCTGACAATAGTTATGATCGGGATAAAAAAAAAATAGGCATCTAGCCCTAAGGAAAGGAATGGTCAGTATAGTGGTATCTTGTAATCTAGATAATCTATCCTACCCCTATTTTATCAATGCAGCTGCTTTAAGCACCATGGAGAATCCTACTTTAAACTCAATGGGAAATGCTCACTCATCTCCCATTCCCCCACCCTGCTTGTTAGAAAGGTAAGAGGATAAAGTGTTCTGCATTTTGTTGGAATCTCCATAAGAAGCTTCCCTGCTTTCTTTCTCCTTCCTTTCTTTTTAAAATAAATTTTTTTAATTAAGTCTTTCTATCTGCAACTCGTTTTTAAGGAGAATAAAAGACCACTATAATTGAAGTAATGGTTAAGAACCCTCAGACATGGTGTCCTTTTTTATTTCTATCCAATTCTTACATGAATTATATTAATGTTCATGACTTTTTTCTCATTCAAATAATAGATCCTCTCAGTTAGAATATGGATGAGGGACAGAAGAGATGGTATAACAAATAAGGTGCTTGCCTTGCAAATGGCATACCTGGGTTTCATCCACAGAATCCAATATGGTCCCTAGAGACCAAGACTATGAGCTGAAAATTCTGGGATTATTTTCTAAATGGGGATGGACTGAGTTCTCAAACATCCATCCATGACCCAATCCAGCAAACTGCTCACACCTTCCATCTTCCTGGTAGGAAAAATGTCCAGTTCCTCTAGCAGGCTCCAAAAGAAAATAATGACCTCTGATTCTTCCCAGGTAATCTGATCTGGGCTGATACCTCTGTGGCATTCTCAGAATGGATGGGGACAGATTCCTCTTTCTGCATAAACCATAGCATCCTAGCACTACACCCTACACCTCAGAGAGAAACCATTTAATCTTATCAACTACCAAGACTATCAAATTTGTTTCAGATGTATAGATCCTGGACCGCATGGCTGCATGACACCTCAACATTTTATAGTAGTATCAGTCTAGTAGTAGCATAGGAAATCTGAAAATTACATAGAAATATATCAAGCTCAGTGTAACACAGAAGGCTCAACTAGCACCAATCATAGCCCAGTAAATCCTTAGACCTGATTTTAGTAACACAATGGAGAGATAGAAAAATTGTTTCAAATTGACCCTTGTTGGTCTAATTTTGGATAATTCCATTTGACTTGATAATTCCACTTGTAACAAACAATATGAAGGAAATTTGTGTCTTCAAGGAGGATGGCAAGGATGATGGGTAGGAAATTAGGGAAACTGGTGAAGGTAAATTTGCTGGTGTTGGGATCGGTGTTTAGAATTTAATGCCTAAAATGACTATTAAGAACAACTCTGTAAATCCCAGTGTTATAAAATATTTTTAGGGGCCAAAGAGATTGCACAGAAGCAGGGTGCTTGCCTTGCACACAGCCGACCCAAGGATGGACCCAAGTTTGATTCCGGCATTCCATATGGCGCCCCCACCCCCCACCCTGCCAGGAACGATTTCTGAGCATATAGCCAGAAGTAACCTCTTAGCACTCCAGATATGGTGCAAAAAGAAACAAAACAAAAATAATTTAAATAGAATCCCCAAAGCCCTTCCAGTAATCTCTGACCACAGAGTTAGGAGTAAACCCTGAGCACTGTAGGGTATACTCAACCCCTCAACCCCACACACCAGAATATAAATAGAAACTATTGTGAGGTAGAAAAAAATTTTCGGGAGTATCCATATACAATCCTTACTAAATCATCAAAATACCTTTTCAGGAGAAGCTTAAACTCACCTTTACTGAAGAATGTACTAATCATGAAACTGAATAATATTGTAGCAAAAGCAAAACATAGCAAAAAGACAAAGACCAGAGATGCATCACTGTATAGGAAGATTGGCTTTGGATCAACCTAGCAAAATGATTGGAGACACAGATTAGTCATATTGTTGCAGGTATAGAAATAGGGAGTCCCTGCTAATGTGTAAAGGGAAACAAAACTATCTCAAAAGCACACGGCCTTTGATACACAGATTTGTGGAGCTCAGCTCAGGAAACCACTGAGATGCAGAATTTCAGGCCCAGAGCATGACTGGACTCCACCCTCAAGGAGGATATTGTCTACCACTGGAACAAAGGCCATGCTAAGACTATCAAAAGAAGAATATCAAGGGGCCAGGGAGATAGCATGGAGGTAAGGCAAAAGGTCATCGGTTCGAATCCCGGTGCCCCATATGGTCCCCCGTGCCTGCCAGGAGCAATTTCTGAGCATGGAGCCAGGCGTAACCCCTGAGCGCTTCCGGGTGTGACCCAAAAACCAAAAAGAAGAAGAATATCAAAAGGTCCAAGTTCATCACCTTGGTAACAGATTTTAGGGTTCAGTTTGAGAAAACTTATCTGTAAACTGACGTGGCAAAAAAAAAAAAAAAAGGATATATTTGCCCTTATATCTGCCTGAGATGTGTATACTCCCTTTCTTTTACCTTAAGGTGCATTTGCCTGCATCTTCATCTTCAGTTGTTTAGGGAGCACTGACCCATTCTGAAGAAATGACTTCACCTCTTTTCCATGTGTGTGGAACTCATTTAAGGCTTATTAACTTATTCTGGAGAAATGACCTACAACATCTCCATGTGGAATATGTCCTTGTTGTTTCCAATCTGGAGAAGTCTGTGTTCTCTCTTGAGTCTGTCTGTCTGTCTGTCTGTCTATCTGTCTGTCTCTCTCTCTTTCTCTCTCTCTCTTCCTCTCTCTCTCCCTCCCTCCCTCCCTCCCTTCCTTTCTCAAACATCCTTATTTATTTATTTCACCATTGATCTGAAATTTTCTTTCAGGGAGAAAAAATGGTAAAGGACATGAAAAATCCTGGGTAAAGTTTAGGACTGACTTTCCTGCAAAGGACAATTCCTTGCTCTAGCCCAGTGCTTCTCAATTATTTTCTGTCATGCCCCCCTAGGAAGAAGAAAACATTTTTCACGCCGCCCCCCGCGCGACTGTAAATAGTATCCTTATTTAAAAAGTAATTAACCTGCAAAACAAAAATATATAAAATAATTGAGCTGACTTTTTAATCAGAGGTGATGTCTAGATTAATGGCTACAATGAGCATGTTTTGCAATGCATAGCTTTTTGAAGTGAGGTTTGAAGCTGGACACAGAAACTCTCAGCTCCAGAGACATACAGAGACAAACACGGGGCTTAGCTTGTTATGACAGTGTTTGCTGAGGTCAAACGTGCCCCCCTTTAAGAAGCCTCGCCCCACCCTTGCGGGGCGCACCCCACTATTTGAGAAGCACTTATAGCCTGAGTTCCATGGTTACCTGTGAAATTAGATGGTGGAGTTAATTTCTCTTACTGGACTGATTTTTGGAACCCAAGAGTAGTTTGATAACTGCTGTACAAAGCTTACAGAGATGTAAGATCTGTACCATACAGTTGCAATAGCAGACTTTTATCAGTGTTAAAATTCCCCAGTAACTTTCCTGGGTAGAGGGGGAAGGAAGAGGTAAGCTACCTTCATTCTTCCTTCTTAACTTTAATCTTATCTCTCCCCATTTCACTTACTCCTATACTCTCCTAAAACGAGAGTCATCTCTGCTCCCCTTCCCACACACACACACACACACACACACACACACACACAATAGTACTCTAGTATCATTGCAAAAATGAAAAAGGAGAAATGAATTATCTGTAAATATTTAACACTACTAGTAAAAATTGACAATAATCTTGAGAGAGAAAGAGTAAACTGTTCATTGACTTCAAATATGCCCCGACACAGTAAAAACCCCCTTATTTCCCACTGTGGAGCCACTAAATACCTATTTTAATTCTCTAATAACCTTAATCCAAGAAGCCCACCCACCATGACTTCTCTCAAAGGCTGGCTGCAACATGCTTCAGTTAGACACTTACCTTAAAAAAGAAAATTATGCAAATTACAATAATGTTAATTAAGTACACAGTCAGGAATGTAACGAAATAAGCAGCCCAAAGCATCCAATTACTGAGTCCTATCATAAGCTGGTACTCCTGTGAGAGAGTTAACCACATGTTATTTAAAAATATAAATATATAAATTCACTCATAAGGTATTTGATAGGATATTAACTATAAAACATTTAGCTAAACTATAACATTGTTCAAACTTTTAGAGAAATGTCTTCTACTTTAATTTTCACTACTTCCAAGATAATTTAAGTAACTAAAAACTTATCATGTTGAATTTTTTCTTTTGTAAACCACACCTGGTGGCACTTGGGTGACTCATGACTCTGCACTCAGAGATAGCTCCTGGCTCAAGGAAACATATGAGATGCCGGAATTGAACCTACATCTGTCCTGGGTCAGCCATATGCAAGGCAAACACCCTACCACTGTGCTACCACTCCGGCCACTCACGTTAAATTTTTAGAAGAGGGAATTAGGCTCATAATATTGTTACTTGCTTAAAATCATCATCTAGTTACTATCAATCTTGTATCAATCTTGTGATGCATATAACCACAACATATAAAATATTATATATAAACATAAACCCCCATTGTCAACATTCACTATCATTGATCTTACTTGATCAACTTGATCCTACTCACTAGATTTAATGCTGATTAATACTGTCCTGCTTACTGACTTCTATAAGTAAACAAAATTAAGCACATGTCTCTCTCAATGTCACTAACCTTTTTTCCTAGTAATTAATAACCATTATGCTCAGTATTCAGAGATTTGGGCTTGCAGCTTAACTATCTGACAATTATTCAATCAGTTAAGACAGAAATGCTGAGGCTGGGCAGTGGCGCTAGAGGTAAGGTATCTGCCTTGCCTGCGCTAGCCTAGGACAAACTGTGGTTCGATCCTCCGGTGTCCCATATGGTCCCCCAAGCCAGGAGTGACTTCTGAGCGCATAGCCAGGAGTAACCCCTGAGCATCACCAGGTGTGGCCCAAAAACAAAACAAAACAAAAAGACAGAAATGCTATCTAGTCAATTAATTTTCCTTCAAGGTATGTGTTCAAAATAATTTTAAATGCCCTCAAAATATTTGAATAGAACATATTATATCAACACATAATAATCAAATGAGGGAAACAACCTAATGTCCATCCATGAGTAGATACTTTTTGAAATGTTAGTATCTCGTGGCTTTTTATGTTACCATACCACTAACTGTATCTCTAAAATGTATATGGTTCTGTAAATGAAATGTTGTAATAAAAAATTGTGTACAACTAAATCTTATTTAGAAAAAAGGAATGAGTTTTTATACAGAACTACATGGATGAACCTTAAAAATTCTTTGCTAAGTCAAAGAATCTGCAAGATATAATGTACAAAAGTGTTGTATGACTGAAACTCAATCATGAACAACTTTACAATTGTGGGGAAAAATCCACCTGTATTATGAACAACCTTGTAAACATGGTGTTTAAAGTGAATTTTTTTTTTTGGTTTTTGGGTCACACCTGGCAGTGCTCAGGGGTTACTCCTGGCTCCATGCTCAGAAATTGCTCCTGGCAGACACAGGGGACCATACGGGGCACCGGGATTCAAACTGATGACCTTTTGCATGCTATCTCCCGGGCCCTAAAGTAAATTTTTTAAATTTTTATTGTGACTGAAGTTCAAGGGCATTTCCACCACCAATGTTGTCCTCCCTCCACTCCTGTCCCCAGCATGCCTCCCATATCTCCCTCCTTTACTCCCCCCCACCCCCCAGAATACTAGTGTAACTGATCTCCACTTAACAGCTTGTTGTAGGTTGGGTATCTATTCTGTTTGGTGTTCCATGTTTAAAGTAAATTTTAAATAAAGATATAGCATGTCACATATGATATGCTTCCATCTATAAAGAGTTCCCATAATCAGTAAATTCATAAAGATGGAAGGGAAATTAGTGATTATTGGTGGCTTAGCGAAGTTCCAGGATATCATAGTAATAGAAACAGGGTTTCTTTTCTTATTGTGCTAATTTACCATACTTTGGAGTAGCCTATAATTCCCAAGCTGGATAAATACGGAAGGCATGCAGACACATCAGAATGGCAATATAAAAAGCTACAGGGCGGGGCCAGGCGGTGGCGCTGCAGGTAAGGTGCCTGCCTTACCGCACTAGCCTTGGATGGACCACGGTTCGATCCCCCGGTTCCCATATGGTCCCCTGTGCCTGCCAGGAGCGACTTCTGAGAGCATAGCCAGGAGTAACCCCTGAGCGTCACTGGGTGTGGCCCAAAAAAAAACCAAAAAAAAAAAAAAAAAAAAAAAAAAAAAAAAAAAAAAAAAAAAAAAAAAAAAAAAAAAAAAAAAAAAAGCTACAGGGCAACTGAAAAAAGTCTTCAAAAAACAATTAGAATGAATTTTTTTAAAGTGCTAAATGATAGTAAGCTTAAAAAAAGAGAGCAGTGTCAGTCACAAGATGGAAAGCAGACAGGGAAATAACAAATAGTAAAGGGGTTCAATTTAAGGTGGTTGATGGAAACTAGAATTGTTCTGGATGTGATAATATAGCATATAAAGAAAGAAGGACTATATAATATAAATGGGGGTTGTCGAGAACAATCTTTGTCCCCAAGTATAGAGTGAAGGAAAAAAATTGAGTGGAAAAGAAGAAGACAAATGTGAAATTGGGGGTAGAAGCCAAGGGGGACTCAGGTACATTGGTGGGGTTAAGAAAGGACAAAACTGGGGGCCGGGCGGTGACGCTGGAGATAAGGTGCCTGCGCTAACCTAGGACGGACCACGGTTCGATCCCCCGGTTCCCCATATGGTCCCCCGTGCCTGCCAGGAGCGACTTCTGAGTGAATAGCCAGGAGTAACCCCTGAGCGTCATCGGGTGTGGCCCAAAAACCAAAAAAAAAAAAAAAAAAAGGACAAAACTAAGTATTTGCTCCACAGCAATGTCATCAACAATGAAATCATGAGATCCAAACTTTAACAACCAAATCATGTTATGATGGCAGGCTGGAGTGAGTGGTGGTGGCATTGGATAGACTCTGGGAACAATGGTGGAGGGAGGTTAACATTGGTGATGGGATTGATGCTGAAACATTGTTTGCATAAAACCCAACTATAAAGAACTTTGCAAATCATAATGATTTAAGTAAAAAATAAAAATATATATTTGATATATCATAAGCTATATAATGGCCCAAACTAATGATACTTTAATAAGAAAATTAATATGAAAAAATACATCAGAACTTATAAAAAAGACAAGATTAATAGTTACTCTGGTCTTAAATAAAGAAAAAGAAAAGTGAAGTTACCTTCAATCGATTTTGCTTTTCCCACACAATGGATTTAACAAGGGTAAGGTAATTTATAGAGAAGATAAATAATACTATCAAAGGGATAAATATTGTAGCATATGCAAAGAAATAATCATGGCTATATCTTTTGTATGGAAATCTCTGAGAAATCACATTAATCTTCGTCTTTGTAAACAGAGCATCCGGATGTTGAGAGGCATGATATCTAGTGATGGAGTTAGCCAGAGCGTGTTGGACAGCCAGGAACCCTTCAGAGAAGTATCCTAAATGGGCAACGGGAAATGCTAAGTATAATATAATAAGAAATATATGAGATAAAAAGATGACTATAAATGTTGTAAAGAGAAACAAAAAGTATGGTAACTGTTGAAATGATAATGGTTTTCCACTCAAAAGTAAATAATTTGAAAGGAGATTATAATCCCCAACATCCCAAAAGTGTTACATGAAATTATAGGGCTGTTTTCTCTGCATTTTTAATCACTTAGCTGAATGACTGACTAAATATTCATTGAACAATAAATGAGTGAACTACTCATTGCCTCAGACATTTAGGGTAGGGGTGGGAGAATCAAGCTGTACTAAGTGATACAAATTGTTGTCCAGAAGTTAGCGCAACCCATTATGGCTGTTGAATCTAGTCACTACACAAGTGATTTCTTTCTTGACCATTAGTATAGAAAGAAATTAAGTGAAGATAATTTGGGGAAAATTCATTGTAACAGAATAGTGTAAAGCTAGTTCAGCAAATTGGAAATATCCTGCTTCTCAGCAGGGATTTTTTTCCGCCCTCCCTTAACGCTTTCCCTTCCTCCTTGCATTCCTCCACACAGCACTTACTCCTGGCAAGGCTTAAGGGACCATATGGGGTACCAGGGATCAAATCTAGGCTGGCCAGGTGCAAGACAAGAGTCCTATCCACTGTACTATGGATTCTTCTCTCTTTTTTTTTTTTTTTTTTTTTTTTTTGGTTTTTAGGCCACACCCGGTGACGCTCAGGGGTTACTCCTGGCTATTCGCTCAGAAGTCGCTCCTGGCAGGCACGGGGGACCATATGGGGAACCGGGGGATCGAACCTCGGTCTGTCCAAGGCAAGGCAGGCACCTTACCTCCAGTGCCACCGCCCGGCCCCCAATGGACTCTTCTCAACCACGATATTTTGATTATTTCAAGTAGGCCCAAGCATATAAAGCATATCTATATTTTTTGTGTTTTTAAAATTCATGAGAGGGGCAGGAGTGATAGACAGCAGCCAGGTGTTTACCTTGCAAGCCACTGACCTGCGTCCAATCCCTGGAATCCTATATGGTCCCCTGAGCCTGCCTGGAGCGATTTCTGAGCGCAGAGCCAGAAGTAACCCCTGAGCACTGCAGGATGTGACCCAAAAACCAAAAATAAAATAAAATAAATAAAATAAGATAACATAAAATAAAATTCACGAGAAACAATTAAGGTAAAATGTCTGAAAAAAGGGCTTCTTAGAAGAGCACTAATGAAAAGACTTGTATACTATGTAATACCTCGTAATCAGCATATATTATATCTATTGTTTTTGGTTTGGGGCCACACCTGGCAGTGCTCAGGGTTTTATCTGCATCTGCACTAGGAACCATGCCTGGAAGTACTTGAGGGATCACATAGGATGCTAGAGATAGAATCCAGTTCTGCAGCGAGCAAGGCAAATCCTTGCCCACTGTACTATCATTATACATCTTATTTCTATGGTAAAATTGTTGAAACAAGCTAACACTATAGCAATATAATTTCTAAATTATGAACAATATATTTGGACTTCTCTCCAAAATCATCAATCTTCTCATCAAAGATTATATGCCTTTAGTTGTCAAGTCTCCATTGTCCTCACTAATCCGTAAACTAAATTTGTGTGTATGGGGGCCGGGCACACATAGAAGTATTCACTCCTGGATCTGGGGTGGTCAAACCTAGGTCACAGTTGCATGCAAAGCAAATGCCTTAGCCGTTGTATCTATCTCTCCATTCTCCAGTTCCATCTATATTGGTACCTAAACATGATTTTATCTTTTCTTGAAGCTGCTATAGTTTTCTATTTCTGTATGTATACTACAATTTTTTGATGTTTTCATCTATTGTTGCCCATTTTGTTTTCATACCCTGGCTATTATGCCAAGTATTGCAGTGAACCGTAGTGGTGCATAATCTTTTTTGAATTAGTATTGTGTGTTTGTGTGTAGTGTTGTGTTGGGGGTAGATGTTAAAAGATGAAACTGCTGAATCCTATCTATGAAAAAAGCTGAACTGAACAGCATTCCCATCAGCAGTGAATGAGAGTTTCTTTTCTTTAAACCACATAACCACCGACTGTGGCTGTTTCCACACTTTATAATATATGCCATTCTCATTATTGTTTTTATTAGGATTGTTATGGTCCATTTCTATATCCTCTGTGGAACTGTCTATCTCTTTCATCTTTTGGGGGGACACACCCAATGATGCTCAGGGGTTACTCCTTGCTATGCCCTCAGAAATCATTTCTGCCTTGGGGGACCATATGAGATGCCTGGAATCGAAAAGTTCATCCTGGGTCAGTCCCATGCAAGGTAAATGCCCTACCGCTGTGCTAGCACTCCGGCCTTTCTTAGATCTTTTTTGATAGGATTATTAATTTATATTACCTAAGACTTGGGTTTTTTTGTTTTTGGTTTTGGTTTTTTGGTTTTTGGGTCACACCCAGCAGCGCTCAGGGGTTACTCCTGGTTCCATGCTCAGAAATCGCTCTTGGTAGGCTCGGGGAACCATATGGGGTGCCGGGATTCAAACCTTGTATATGAAAGGGAAATGCTATCTCTCCAGCTCCAGTTACCTAAGATTTGTGAGTGACTTATAAGCATCCCGGATGTTAGTCCTTTACCTGACATATTAAACACAAATATCTTCTCCCATTCAGTAGAATTCTTTTAATTTTAGTTCAGGTTTCTTAGTCATGCAAATCTTTTTAAATTTTAAGTAGTCCCATTTCTTTATTTTTGCTTCTGTTATCTTTGGCAAAGGACTGACATCATGACAAATATTTTGAGGACCAGATCTTGCAACACTCTGCCTATATTTATTTTCACAATGTATTTTATGCATTCCAATCTAATCTTGAGGTCCTTAATTCAACAGTATATCAATATATCAACAATTAAATAGGGTTCATGTCAGGCATATAAGGGTAGTTCAATATATGCAAGCCAATTAATGCAACACACCACACCAACAAAAGGAAAACTAAAAGCCATATGATTATATCAATAGATATAGAGAACACTTTTGACAGAATTCAACATCAATTCAAGGGGAAAAATGCAACAAATAGAGAGAAAATAAATCTTCTTCAATCCCACAGCAAACATCATAATAACAGCGAAAAACTTTTTTCTGTGAAACAAAGCAGGTAAGGATGTTCATTTTTTTATTATTTAATATATATTTAAAGTCTTTGCTTTAGCACTTAACAAGGAGAAAATATAAAGGAAATTCACATTGGATAGAAAAGAAAGCAAGAGGTCAGGAGAAATAGTACAGCAGGTAAAATATATTCAATTCCCAGCACCCTATATGGCCCCTGGAAACCTGCCAAGAATGGCAGTTTTTTTTTAACTCGATATTTTTAAACTAAAACAAGTTATTTGAGCATTTCTTGATCAACAATTTACAATGCTTGATCTGTATCTGCTAAAAATGCCTATATTATCTTTAATTTTATTTTATTTGCAAATATGTTAAGCATTAAAGATCTTTTATCATTTTAACTGAGACTAAATTCCTTGAGTTGGCATTAAGGGCATTAGCTTATTTTTAAATAGTCCTTGATTCATTTTTGCTTATATTCTAATTATGTTAATATTTATTATGATTTTGATCTAGCCTTCTTGAAACAACTTTTGTGCTTCTGTTATAATTTTCTCAAAAGACATTTTGGAAGGTTTTTCCTTTTTATCTTCTTTCTAAATTAGTGTGAGAACTTAAGCACTTGACAGAATTTACAAAAAAAAACAATTGGTACAGGTTTTCTTTCAGAGCAAATATTTCTGGGAAAAAATTTTATGAACTTAATAAATTTCAAATTAGGGTCCTTAATATTCTCTCTTTTTCTGAATTTTGTATATTATGTTCATAATATTATATTCATGATAATTATCTATATTGTAGAATTAAAATGCTCATATGAAATGATTAATAAGAATGCTTCCATATATTTACATGTAAAGGTATAGTAAAATTAATTACATATATCAATTATCCTTAGATATATTTGTTATATGGAAGCTAATGCATTTCATAATAGATTACATATATATTTTAGTATATACATATACTTTAGGGTTTTTTTGTTTGTTTTGATTTTGGGTCATACCCGCTGATGCTCAGGGGTTACTTCTGGCTATGCACTCAGAAATCACTCCTGGCTTGGGGGACCATATGGGATGCCAGGGTTGGAACCCAGGTTCATTCTGGGTCAGCCTTGTGCAAGGCAAGCGCCCTTCCACTGTGCTATCGCTCCAACCTCTATAAATGCTTCAATTTATATTAATCATTGCTTATATTTATTATTTTATTTACATAATGATACATATATATTATTTTCACTATTTTTAGAGGAAACATTTGGATCTATTGCATTAATCTTTTTTTTTTTTGGTTTTTCGGGCCACACCCGTTTGATGCTCAGGGGTTACTCCTGTTTAAGCACTCAGAAATCGTCCCTGGCTTGGGGGGACCATATGGGACACTGGGGGATCGAACCGCAGTCCTTCCTTGGCTAGTGCTTTTAAGGCAGACACCTTACCTCTAGCACCACCTCACCAGTCCTGATCTTGCATTAATAGTATTCAGAACAACCATAAAGTGATCCCCATAAATCAGTTAAAAATATTTGCCTAAAACTCATGGAATTATCTCTTTTATTAAAATTTTATTAAGGACCATGATTTACAAAGTCATTTATAGTTGAGTTTTAGATATACAATGTTACATAACCAATCTCAAATTATTGATTTTGACATGTGATATATAAAATTGCTAATTTTACCCAATGAATTTTATTTTTTATTCTTTTTATCCAATAAACTTTAGATACTGTAATTTTTGTTCTATCACTTCCATTTCTTTTTATTTCTTTCTCAAAAACTCATGATACTTATAAATCTTTAAGATCATTCTTTAAAAAAAAGAAAATTCCTCAGAATATTCATAAAACTATGTAAAATTCTTATTTTGTAATAATTCTATGACCTAATTTTTTGTTTGCTTGTTTTTGGGCCACACCCTGTGACACTTAGGGCTTACTCTTGGCTATGCACTCAGAAATCGCTCCTGGCTTGGGGGACCATATGGGACACCGGAGGATCCACCGTGGTTTGTCCTAGCTCAGCCGTTTGCAAGACAAACTCCCTACTGCTACACCATTGCTCCAGCCTCCCTATGACCTAGTTTATCTGTCTATCAATCTATGTGGTCTTCTTGGTTACAAATGTCTTGCTGGGGCCAGAGTGGTAGGATGTTTGCTGAGCCAGGATGGATACAGATTTGATCCCCAGCATTCTATATGGTACCCTGTGCCAAGAGTGATTTCTGAGCCCAGAATCAGAAGTAACCCCTGAGTGCTGCCGGGTACTCAGCAAAACAACAACAACAACAACAACAACAACAACAACAAATATCTTGCTGTTTGTTGGTCTGGAAGGATAGAGTGAGCCAAAATGATAGTACAGCAGGCATTCCTATGGAATCACTTCTGCCAGGAGTGATTTCTGACTGCAGAGCCGCCGGATGTAGTTCTCCCACCCCCAAATAAAATAGTTCTTGTTGTTTGCATATTTTAGCATTTTGGATTTTATGTCAAAAATTGTGTTTATATATGAAATGCGTTATAGATTTGTTTTCAGTAGAATTTATTGATTTACAATAAGTTTGGGGTACACAATATCTCACTTCCTATCCCTTTAGGTCTGGTGACGTTATCATAGTAAACTCTTGTACCCTTTGTCTTCACTAACACCTCTAATAATCACATATTTTCTCAGAGTTTGAACTTTTAAATATATTTTGCTGCTTTATTTCCCTTATATTCAACATGTAAGTTGAATATAATCACCATAGTGATTTTCTTTCACCTCTTTATTTCACTTAGCTTAATTACCTTAAGTTCTATCTGTGCTAAAAAAAAAAGCAAGATTTCACTTTTTATGGTATATTAGTAACATTCTACTGAGTATATGTACTACAAATTCTTTAAAGTCATTAATTGGTATTTACATAGTCTTCATGTATTATAATGTGATTAATATTGTTATGAATATAGATGCACGTTTATATTTTCAAATTGGTAGTTTTATATTCCTCAAATACAAATACCTCTGGAACATTCTCAGTGGTGTGAGGCATCATTTCAATGTAATTTCAATTAGATACAATATACAAAATAATCCTTGATGGGATTATTGGAAATAGTTATGGAAAGTTAGCCTTCCAATATGGGGACATAAAATGCCTATTTATTTGTAGACACAAAAATTTTAATATATGTGCTGCTGAAGTGAGCACGACACATATATTTTTAGCTTAAATTAAGGAAGGCTGAATTAAACATACAACTAAATTTCATGGTCTATCAAGGTTAATTCATGACCTTTAACTCACATTGTTATTATCTGTGCTTTTATTCCACTTTCTCTTTATTCCACTGGTGACATGTCTTAATATGCTTGATGTGAATATTTATGTTTATGTTATTTGAAAACTTGAAATTATTTCATGTGCATATGTTTTCATTTATGGAATAAACTGTTTAATACAATTTATTCATTTTTAATCTCTGCTTTTAAATGTCTAGTCCAGTATTTCTCTTCAATTGCCCAGTTTACCTTTTATTTCTGGTTATTTGCTCTGTCAGGAGCATTACTATGAATTCATAAAGGAGGTTTATAGGGTTATTATTATGCACAACTGAATTTGGCTTCTGCTGTGATCATAACACCCCCCCTTTTTTAATGTTAAAATTATAAACATGAAAATCTATTATTAATATTAGAAGGTGTGGTTTTGGAAACTTCTTAAGTCAAGAGTGAAGAATCCTCATAGAAGGAATTTGTGCTTTATAAAAAAGTTTCCAGAGATATTCAGAACTCTTCTTACAGAGGCAGGAAGAGGACCTCACCAGAATATGGCAATTTGATCTTGAAC
>PVKC010031416.1:0-14540 GCA_004027635.1 Crocidura indochinensis | reverse complement strand
GGGGTGGGGTGGGAAGGAGGGAGACTCGGGACATTGGTGGTGGGAATGTTGCACTGGTGTAGGGGGTGTTCTTTACATGACCGAAACCTAATCACAATCATATATGTAATGAAAATGTTTAAATTAAAAAAATATGTCTGAAAAAAAAAGAAATAGTGCCCAGAATACAAGAGCCACCCACTAAGTAGGAGAAACTATTCACCCAACACCCATCAGACAAGGGGCTAATATCCAAAATATATAGCACACTGACAGAAATTTATAAGAAAAAAACATCTAATCCCATCAAAAAATGGGGAGAAGAAATGAATAGACACTTTGATAAAAAGAAATACAAATGGCCAAAAGGCACATGAAAAAATGCTCCTCATCACTAATCATTAGGGAGATTCAAATCAAAACAATGATGGGATATCATCTCACACCACAGAGATTGGCATACATTAAAAAGTATGAGAATAATCAGTGCTGGTGGGGATGTGGAGAGAAAGGAACTCTCATCCACTACTGGTGGGAATGCTTTCTAGTCCAACCTCTATGGAAAGCGATATAAGATTCCTCCAAAATCTGGAAGTTGAGTTCCTATTCGACCCAGTTATTCCACTCCTAGGATTTACCATAAGAACACAAGAATGCAATACAAAGACCCCTTCCTCACGTCTATATTTATTGCAGCAGTATTCACATTAGCCAGGCTCTGGAAACAGCCAAGATGCCCTTCAACAGACTTATGGCTAAAGAAACTGTGGTACATATACACAATGGAATATTAGGCAGTCATCAGGAGAGATGAAGTCATGAAATTTTCCTATACATGGATGTGCATGGAATCTACCATGCTGAGTGAAATAAGTCAGAGGGAGAGAGAGAGACACAAAATAGTCTCACTAATCTATGGGTTTTAAGAAAAATAAAAGTAATTTTTGCAACAATCCTCAGAGACATTGAGCAGAGGGCTGAAACTTCCAGCTCACTTCATGAAGCTTACAATAAAGAGTGGTGAGTGAAGTTATATAAATAACTACACAGAGAACTACCATAATCATGTGAATAAATGAGGGAACTGGAAAGTCTGTCTGGAGTACAGGTGGGGGTGGGGTGGGATGGAGGGAAATTTGGGACATTGGTGGTGGGAATGTTGCACTGGTGAAGGGGGTGTTCTTTACAGGACTGAAACCTAATCACAATCATATTTGTAATCAATATGTTTAAATAAAGAAAAAACTAAAAAAAAAGAAATTTCTATATGCAAGCCTTCCACTTTTAAGAAGCAGATAGCTCAGAGGTCGAAAACCAAAATTTCAAGTAGATTTTCCCTGATATCTAGGGTCTTTCTTACCAAGTGCCAGACTACACCCTGTGTGTGGAGAACAGATGATCTAAGGCACCAATCCAAAGCATGCTTCCATCCAAAGGTACTAAAACCAATGACTAACTAGTATAACCTGAATAGGATAGAGCATAAGTTAGTCCAACAAATCACATTTAAGGCAAATGTCCTACCAGTTGTACTAGCTCTATGGCCCCTGTTTAAACATTTTTGTCAGATAATTCTGAACATCTCTTTTATCATGGTATGGCACTCTAGGATGTCTTTATGTAATGGTTTGATAGTTTTTGTACTTAGTATGATGAGTAAGTTTTCTCTTCTGTACATCAGGTTATAATATGATACTCTGGACTTATTTAAACCTTTGATTGGAGTTGACTTTCTGGATCACTACTCCAGCAGTATAAATGAACTGTGTTATGCAGGTTAAGGCAACAATTTGGTTTTTATTTTTGTATGTTTAATTGAAATATAAGAAGATGGAAGGACTCCTAGTTTTTTGTCATAGTGGTTGAAGTTTCAGCACTTATGTGGTCTCTGCTAGTGGTCTCTTTACTAGTAGGTAGTTATGAAAGTCTTAACTTTCCACTAAGCCTCTTCTAGCACCATTCCAGTGTCTGTAGGCAGGAGAACCTTGTTACTTTTAGATTAGATGAAGATCCTGATTCTTTACCAGACCTTGTTTGACATTATCTGAGTAGGGCTATTGGGACTTCTTTTTAAGCCTTGCAAAGAAGTGGAAATTGGCTTCCTGTTAGCCTTTGTTTGTATATGTGAGGGTACCATCAGATCAGTGTTTCTTCTGTGATGTAAACAAGACAGCATTAATGTTTCTTGCATTTTGACCCAACTCTATGCAGATTCTTTCTGCATTTAGCTTTTCTTTCTTTAGATCATTCACTTTAGAGCACTTATTATTCATTTCCTTGCCTCTTTGAGATCATCAAAATAGCTTTGAATGACTTTTACCACCCAAGAATATCTTTCTTCTGGACCTTGGGACCATCCATTTGAAGTATAAATGTTGAAGGGGATAGTACTCCTATCTTACATACTGTGTGAGAGCCTAAATTTAGTAGTAATTTACCAACTAGCAAATAAAAGTGACCTACATATACGGAATGACATTAGTAAATTTAAGAAAAGCAAAATGCTGATATATTTTGTTGGATCTGTCTGCTTTCAACATCTATCAATACTTTTCTATTACTTGTTCATCCCACTGATTAAAACACACAAACACACACACCTCTTCTGTTCTTTGTTTAAATGTAGTTGAATTTAATCTTTCTCCTTTATACCAGTAGCCTCTAATAACTGTGTAATTTAATCCCAGGTAATTTCAATTCTGACAAGGGTTTTTATGTGGTGGCATTGCTATTGAATAGCCCCTGATTAGTTAGGCTACCCTTAATTGGTTCTTTGATTGGAATAAGTAATGCTCTTTTCTTGAGAAGTTATGTCTATACTTATTTTTTCTGATTTTCTTTTACCTCAGAAAGATGTGAACAAAATGAAAACCCACAAAATTCACTACTGTGTCTTTTCTAAAGCTTCAAGGTTCCTTGTTAGCTGAATTTATTTCTATGTTCAGAGACTTTTTGGTTTGTTTTATGAGTATTGTTTAGAGTTTTTAATAATAGTGGTGAAATAAAGGGAAATGTCTTCTATTTTGTCTTTCCAGAAGTGAAATTTCTGCTTTTTAGGACATCACCTTTGTCCTTCAAATGGCTACTTAGCTTATTCAGATTCATGACACTTGTTATTGTGAAAGAAAATTTATTCAAACAAGTGATAACAATTTGAATGTTTTTTTACAATCATTCAGAAAGTTACAGCAGTTGACATTGTATGTAAGGAATGGAACGGTTTTTCTTATCTTACATAGCTAGATGTACTGTTGAAACCAGTTATGATAATGAGGATGGGTTTAGAATTTAATCAAACTCTTCCATATTTCAAAAACAATGACAAGGCTGTAATTTGTGGAGTATGTCTCTGTTATTAAACAGTCACTTGGAAGTCATCTTATTCTAGAAAGCCATAACAACAACAACATGAAATGCATGAACCGAGAATGGACACAGTAGATGAAATAAGCGATAACATTTGATCTGCTGCCTGGAGATGCTCTTATAGAGGCTCTTCTCAGCTTTATTACCTTTTTATCCTCATCAATAAACGATACCTTGGACTACATACCAAGTGCTTTGGATATTTTGACTAGATTTCCTTCAGTTACTTTTTATACAGCTTCCAGATAATGCATTAATACATCTGAATCTGACTATTGATAAATTTACTCTGGTGGTAGAAAAACTTCTTGGTCATATTCAGCATACCACAATTGCCACTGCCAGATAGTGCACACTGAATTTTCCAGCCAGCAAGTCTACCTAGAGAAAACAATCCAATACCAATGAGCTAGAGTTACCTCTCAAGATCCCTAGTAATGCTCACATAAAGTAGAAGAGAATTCTCCAGTAAACCAACTAGCTTTGAGTATTTGTGAGTACAGAGATGATCATGGTGCCATATTACCTCTCTAACCATTGGTGCAGACACTGTTGGGAAGTTCTGTTTTAAGGACAAATATTAAAGATTATATATTCTCAATTTGTGCTTCTTTGATTGATATTCTGTGTTCTTTATTTCCATTTCCAACTATGACATTAGGATTAGTAGACATAGGGAACATAGATTTCTTCTTAATTACTAATGTGAGAGGTGCTTTGAAATTTGCAACTGTGCACAGATGTATTGGCAACATCAAACACTAGGTTGACAGCTAACATTGCAGATATATCAATACCACAAAAGGGAAATGTGAACTTATTATTTGTTTCTTTTACAACAATTGTTAGACAGTGCAGACATTTTATTTGGCTAACAGAAAAGGCCCTACAAGACCCACCATTACCTCTCTCAAATGGACATATTTTCCTACTGTATTTGTTTTCTTTTGCAAATGTTCGACATTTCCTTGAGATACATCCCTAGTCTATGCTTCTATAACTGGTATTTCATAAAAAAAACCCAGTTTCAAAAATGTCAAACATAATGAAAAGTGAAAACCACAAAAGAGAAGGTTGTTCACAGCCACTCCCCTGGGGTTCCCTCATGTTTCTGGGTCACTGTGCCGACTCACCATGTGTTAGAAATAGCATCCATAGTAGACTTAGCAGGTAACCTCTTGTGATCAGGGTCAGTGTGGTCTACAAATAAACAAAGTTGACCCTTTCTTAAAGATTATGCTGGGTTTGTTCAGAAATACTCTACCTCAGCCACCAAAGCAGTTCCAAATGAAGTCCTCCTTTAAAGTATAAGAAAAAGAAACTTCCTTTGGAGACACTATAAAAGGGTATATGTTTTCCTCACTTGGGGATAACACAGATGAAGAGAGAGGTGTAGAGACCTGTCAATAAGTGAATAGATTTTGGGTGAATTTGATGGAGTTCATCTAAGGGATATTTTGGGAAATGAACGACTATGGATCAAGATCCTGTTGAATTGTGAACTTTTAAGTTAAAATTAATAGAAAAAGAAAACAAATGGCACAGATTTGAGACGATTATTTAAGAAACCTAAACCACAACAAGCTATGCACAAAAGGAACATGTTATACTGGCAGTCCAGGGACCTATGGGTGGAGGTATGGGATACATGCTGGGGACAGTGGTGGAAGGAGGTCAACACTTGTAGTGGGAATTGCCCCAATTCACTGTTGCTATGTACCTTAAATATAACTGTGAAACTTGTAACTAAAAAATAAATAAACAAAAAAGAAAGGAGAAGATTAAAACTTAAGATGAGCTTTACAAATAAAACCCACTATCTCTTATTAATTAGTGTCATTATTATTATAGTTAGGTAAGGTAACTGCAATCATGATAAAGTTTATAGCATTGACATACAGTTACTGCACACCACTACATTAAAGTGCCACAACACTCCATCACTGTCCCTATGTCACTCTGGGTCAAGTCTTCATTCCTTTTATCCCTATCTGATAGGGTATTGAAAGTTGTGGGAAAAGTCATATATTAAATTTTAATCCTGTAAGTGCACCCATGCTTATCTCAGTATAATTTATAAACATATTAGCTTTCTTTATGCATGTGATATTATGACAAACAATAGGAATATTTGTTTTGGTGGGCTTGAGTCATACTCAGTAGCATTCAAGGGACCATATGGGAAGCCGGGAATCAAACCCTGGTCAGCTTTGTGTAAGGCAAATGCCCCACAGCTGTGCTATCACTCTGGCCCCAACATTAGAAATTTTTAAGGAAGTGCTTAACAACTTAGATTCTAGAATTGAAGAGGCCCAGGAATGGATTTTATTTTGCCCAGATCACATAATTTGACTTTTCTTAGATGCAATTTCTTTGCAAACTTTTCTTTTTTTAGTATGTCCATTTGACATAATAGAAACTGCTTTGTTGCTTATTTTTTTAAAATTTTATTTATTTAATTATTGATTATTTTTGGGCCACACCCAGCAATGCTCAGGGGTTACTTCTGGCTCTGCATTCAGAAATCACTCCTGGCAGGTTGGGGGACCATATGGGATGCCGGGAATTGATCCATACGATTGGCTACATGCAAGGCAAATGTCCTACTGCTGTGCTATCTCTCTGGCCCTGCTTATGCTTACTTTTAAGTAGATGCAGATATACAGCTTAGTAAAGTAACTAAGTAAATAATAAATGATCATGCAATGTGTTTATTATCAATGATAGTAAATTATTTTTATTCTAAATATTACATATCATTATTTTCTTCTCTTATTGGTAATATCAATGAATATGTGGTTGTATACTAAAATCAAAATTTAGTGAGTTTGCTCTTATTTTATACATGCTTTGCCACCTGAAAAACAGTCTGCTCAAAATTTTTAATAAACAACAGCAACTGCTAAAGGTGTCAATAATAGCCTTGAGTCCAATTGCTTTGGAGTTTTAAACATTGAGTATAGTGATAATGAATATATTTCTTTATTTGCATTCACTTAAAGTCTTCTGGCTTTAGTGAGTATTGAAGTTCCTACTGAAGGCTCCCTATCTTGATATTAGTAATGAACCCTAGAGTATGCGTGTTGCTTATAATTCTCAAAATCATACAGTGCAGTGATTTTGTAAAGGGGCTCACACAGAGAAGAAACACCAGGCAATCCAGTTATATCCAAACTCTCACTGCTTCCAATAAGTGGCCTCAATGGCCAAATACCCTTCACAGCTTTTGAGAGGGCTGTTCTCTCTGCTAGCTTTGATCCAAATCGTTTCATTTGGAAACATCCAGATCACATTAGTGAACTGTTGGCATGCCTGACTGTGTGTTTGAATGTCAAAGGCCTGGGTTTTCCCCAAGTTTGTTTTGACTGACAACTTGGTTTGGAGCATCCTGGGGGACAATGAGCACCATTTTCAACTGAAACCCATGATGAGATCCAGAACTTCATTTGGTAATTCTGGTTGATCAGTACTATTGCAGTCTGACCTAAATGATCAAAGGGTGAGGCATGCTGGACTTGTGATGGGTCTGAAATGGTACCCTCTGTGTAAAATAACAAGTTAGTTAGCCACAGTTTCAAGAGAGACCAACAAATGGTTCATGACTCCTGGGAACAGACAAAGGACATCATTATTCACAGTACAGGAAATGCGAGCTTCAGGTTCACATTGGTTTTCCCTTGTTCTCAAATGCCAAAGGCCAATGCAGAGCTTAAGGAAATATTTAATCTTTGAAGGGAAGTACTGGAAACCAGGTCAACCTTGTCATCTTAGGAAACAAAATTGCTGCCCCAGAGAGGCAAACACCATTTCCGTCTTTCCAGGCTGTCTGCTGTACAAATATGTTTTCAAAGATACTTCAAAATGAAAGGCCTTTGATTCCTTTACTCCAAAAATGGGAGAAACATAAGATACCCCTGGAAAGTTGTCTCTTGATGTTGTTATATAGTGAAGTTTTTGGGTAACATCTCCACGATGCTATCATGAACATGATGGATGGAAATACAAGAGAACTAACTTCTTCTGCTTCATGTTTTATTATATAAACTGGGATTCCGATATGAAACAAAACTTCTTTGTAATTTCTTTGGGAGAGTTTTCAAACAGTGTTCTGGAAATTCTGGAGCCTCACTGGTGCTCTGGAAGACCAGGAGCCTTCCTGGGAACAGAGGGCTAGGAGACTCAGTGCAATGTGTCATAGGCCCTATGGTAGTGATGATTTTCACCAGTTGTTCTGTGGCCTCCAAGACTATACCTAGCAGTGCTAAAAACTCCCAAGATTGTGTCTGGTGATGCTCAGTGAGTTCATGAGCCTGAGATGAAACCATTGTAGTAACTCTGGTTCCCTGTGTAGGTACCGAAAGACATCTATGGTCAACTCCAAAGTAGACAGCAAATCAAATATCAAAAAAGGAAACAGAAAAAGTATAGCATTATTATGGAGAAAACATGTTTGGTCGAAGGAGAATATGTAATACATTACAACCTAATTAATGTGGGGTAGTGAATTAATTGCTTACATGCTAAAAGCATCAAGCTTATTTGCAAAATGGTGATAATTTCTGGCATGCAAAGTAATTGGAAAATTTGAATAAGACATTGTATTGGACTCTGACAGTGCCCTCAAAACAGTGATTCCTTTCTGCAGCAGACAGTGTGGGTAAACTGTTTAAAGTGTCTGGGGTTCCTTTCAGCTGATCCATCCCTTTGCAAATTGCTAGAGGTATTGTTGCTAATGTTTCATCCCACATGTATCATAGAGTAGTTTCTCCCTACTCCCCTAGACTGAGTCATTTCAGTATCTCAGATTCCTGACATGAGGATATTATGAACTGAGGAATCATTTCCATTCCAGAGCTCTCAAGAGAACAGGCTGCTATTAGATCTCACCCTAGACTTAACTTGTTCCCACCAAGTTTCTTCTTTTTTGTTTTTGTTTTTGGGCCATACTTGTTGACGCTCAGGAGTTACTCCTGGCTATGTGCTCAGAAATCACTCCTGGCTTTGGGGGGGCACCATATAGGATGCTAGGGGATCGAACCACAGTCCATCCTAGCCTAGGCTTGCAAGGCAGACATCTTGCCTACAGCGCCACCGCTCTGGCCCAAGTTTCTTTTTTGTCCTTCTTTACACAACTCTTGCTGAAAGAACCCCTGAAAGTCACTTGAATATGAAGCCACATCTCATGGTCTGCTTTAGCTGAATTTTCTCTAAGATATATTCAAACCTTCGCTTCATGTTGGGAAAATTGAAGTGTTCAACTTTATCAGAAATATTGATAATTCTTATTTCTGGTATATAGTGTTCACCACTACCATTTGTTAAAATTCCAAAGCACTAAAGATGAGAGTCATAGACCTTGTTAAGTAACTAAAAAAAGTGAAAAAAGGAAAAAAACAATGTATCTCAGTAGAGACATCAGGTAATGTGATTTTATTACGTTGTGACCCATACGTACATTTAGCATTCAAATATGTAATGTTTTGTTTTAAATAGAAAAATATAGCAACACACACTAACACACACCCTCACACAATCCTGCTATAATGTCTGTTTTGAAAAAATGAATTTGTTCCAACATGCTTGATATATTAGGAGCAATTTGAGCATGAGATGAATTTTACTTTTACTTAAGTGCAATTTCCTCTGTGAGAAGTATGAGATGAATGCAGAAAATTAAACTATGCAGAAAGAACCTGAGTTGTGCAGAGATATAAAATATGCACATACACACCTCTCAAACACCCACTTCCTCTCTTGTTTGCCCACATTCTTTACTACAATATTGTGCTTTGCTCTTTTTTTTCGTTTAGCTTTCCTATATTAATGTTAGAACACTCAACATCCCAAGCATATTTTAGTGTCTTGAATCAAAATTACCAATGCATGTACAAAGGAAATTTTGAGTATTGAAAGAAACGAGGGGATATATAATATGTTCTGAGCTGTAGGCATAAAGGAACCCATATTGGGTACCATCAGAAATAATGAAAATAAAAGAAAGGTCTGTGACTTTAAGTCCTGTGAAGTCAATAAGAACATGCCCTAAAGAGATAAAAGGAATAGAATGACTGTTAAGTATATAGCTTGAAGACCAAAGAGAAAGGAAAAAAAATGAGGGACCACCTTTCTTAAATCAAAGAGAAAAAACACTTGTCTGTATATGGAGATCATAAATGAGATTATTGAATCCTGCAGACATGGCTCTTTGCACAGTGCACACCTTGGGGAGACCACTTTGGTGGATTCGAACATCCCTGTGATTTCCAAATCCTTCAGCTGTTGGCTGAAGCTGTGAGTGCAGATGAGAAAGGTCCAAGAGCAATGTTGAACAGTGGTATAAATGTTAATTGAAGAAGGTTTTCATTGAATAATTACTTTTGATGAAATGCATATCTATCTCAAATATGTGCTTCAAAGGACATGTCCCTTAAAAACAGAAACACATGTTCCTTCTAGTATTTATGTATGCAAGTAATCACAAATTTTTATAAACTCCATTCTCTGTGTCTTTAAGTTACAAACCACTATCTTTTTCACAACCTTTTACACATATGCTTTATATATTCTGTAGTCAGTTGACATGCATAAAACCAGTCCATCATGCTTATTATATTTGTGTTACTTTTTGTTTGCCACTAATGAAGTTTTAAGTTTTTTGTCTTTAATTTATTTCCCCATAAGCCCTGCAATTTTATTATGTGAATTTGAATATCTATTAAGATATTAATATTAAAGTATTAATATCTATTAAGAAGACACATAGTATGGAAATGTATGTGCTTTTATTTTTCTTGCTGTTCTACCTGAACACTATCCCCTATCCTATTATTTAAGTTCTATTCTATATTCATTTTGGTGTATATTTCTTTAGAAAAATTACTGTTTTTGTTTTCATGCCCACCAACCACTTACAGTACAAATAGTTTATTTGGAGGTGATTCTAGAAGGAATTAGTAAAAAAAGGGGCACAAAACATATCTTGAAAAGGAGGAAGGAATTTTAGAGGGCAGGTCAACTCTATAGGTAGCTAAATTCAGGCCTGTTGGAACTTGACAGGACACAAATTTGAGAGTGTCTGGGAGACAACAAGACTAAGATGTTTATTTTTGAAGAGTTAGACCATAATCATAAGGTCTGGGGGACCATGTGGTGCTGGGGATCAAACTGGGGTTGGCCACATTTAAGGCAAATGCCTTAATCCTTGTACTCTAAGTCATTCAAACAGGGATATTTACCTTCCCCTTCTTTTCTCTGCATTCACAGCACTGCCTGTCAGTTCTTGTCAAAAGTGGACTGAGAGGTATTCCTATGATAGAAAGTCACAGGTCTTTGTAAAAAGCACAGGTTTATCAGGAAAGGTGAGAGCCCACAGGCCATGTAAGACTAGGAAAATTATACAGTTGCCTTGCCATTCTGCCACTGACTTCCCAGACAAAAATTTTTTTGTCTTCCTTGAACTGATATTCAAGCATGTTTTCCTTTGTCTATCTTATTCCAGTGGGCATCTTTCTCTTTCTTTTTATTTCACTATAGAATTATTTACTACATATTTAGCTCAAACTAGCTCTCAAGTCTTGTTCTTCAAATTGCCTTAAGGGTCTGTTCAGTACAGGCTGAAATATGTTGGTGGTGATATTTAGAGATTTGAAAATGTCAAACACCACAAAGTCTTTTCTGTGTCCAGTAGGTTCAATGACACCTCAACTCACTCCTCTCTGGAGAGATGGTTTCATAAGCCCACTATACAAGGATAAATGCTGTTGATGCCTGGATTTTAACACTCTTATGTGACATCCTCATTGTCCTGTGAGTCACATAGTAGACTGGGTCCTTTCTATGACAGGACTGCTTCCTTGAATGGATGGTTGAGAATACCAGTTTGGGATATGAGGACACCAAAATTGCTTTAGTGAGGTAGGACAGGAAGAGTGAATTTTTATCTCTCTAGCCAGTAGTCCTCAAACTACGGCCCGCGGGCCACATACTGTATTTGCTCCCATTTTGTTTCTTCACTTCAAAATAGATATATGCAGTGTACATAGGAATTTGTTCGTAGTTTTGTTTTTACTATAGTCCGGCCTCCAACGATCTGAGGGGCAATGAACTGGCCCTGTTTAAAAAGTTTGAGGACCCCCGCTCTAGACAATAATTACTCCTTCATTTTGATACACAAAATCAAAATATGCAGCATTAAATCACAGATAGACACAATATTTAGAAGAAATCCCTTTTTCAGGCTGGTTTTTCCAATCTTTATGATACTGGTAGCACTCTTTACATATCTTTCATGTTTATTTTAGGTTACTGATTGACTTATTATTTAGGAAAATAGGCATTTCTAATCCTTTTGATTCCCACTCATATTTTGTCCACCACTTTAACATTTTTCATCCAAGACCTCATTTGTGACTAAGAATAGTTATGTAGCTTGTATATATAGGCATCTGAATAGAAAGGAAAATAAAACATTTACTTATAATAATAAATTATAAATTTATTTGAGATTAAATCTCTTAGTTTATTCTTAATATATTATTATTTATTTTTTGGTTTTATGGGCCACACCTTTTTGATTCTCAGGGGTTATTCCTAGCTAAGCACTCAGGAATTGCCCCTGGCTTGTAGGGGGAACCATATGGGATGCCAGGGGATCTAACTGTGGTTGCGATCATTCCTTGGCTAGCGCTTGCAAGGCAGATACCGTACCTCTAACACCACCTCGCCGACCCCTTAATATCTTATTTAATTCCAAATTTATTTTCTTAATTTGTTAAAGTAAGGTAGAGGAGAGGGGGTGTTTGGGGGAAAAGTAATAAAATTAGAGTAAAAACTCTATTACATTTTCACTTATTATACAGTTTTTCTCGGTGTTGATCATCATTTGTTGTTTGTTGAATATTTCTATAGATTATATTAATCTCTTAGAGTAATGCAACTCTTAATATATCACACATATTGGATATGTCATTAATTCCCATGATGGCTAATTTTAGGTGTCAACATGGTATTCAGTTATTTTTTGGCCAAACATCTCTCAAAGTGAATGGTAACTTCTCTCCTCTGATGGTGGTTATGGGTGCTGAAATGATCCATAGAGTAGTGGTAACCTCAATTTGTAGATGTTTTTATAGATACCCACCACAAAGTCAGTAGATTTTGTTTAAGATTGCCCTCTATAATGTAGATGGTTTTGCCTCACCATAATTAATAGATATTTATAAATAAAAAATTATTGTCCCTCCCCGTAGATGTGGGAACTCGTCTAGCTCCTTCTCTATGAATTTGAATATACCTTTCTCTGTGTCCCCAGATTAAGAGCCTACCCTGCAGGTTTGGAATCTTGCAGTCTTCATTCTTGGGGATGAGTACTTTAAAATTGGTTCTCCCTTTTTTATATTCCTTATTATCCATAACTTATGATTTTTAGCCATGGTAGATTTTTGTTAATATATTTATTATATTATAATATATATTAGTATATTATATATTATAAATAATATATATTATTATATGATATGATATATAATAATATTATATATCATAAATATATTTATGATATATAAATATATAATTAATATATTTGTGACAAGTACTACTGTCCATAATTTTTATATTACATTTAATTAAAATTTTAATTTTAAATATGTAATGAAAAAAATTTAAAAATTAACAGAACTCATTCACAAGAAAAGTCCTTGTTATATTCAGATAAACAAATTCTTCATTTATTTTCTGGCTTCTGAGGCAGAAAACACCTTCTTCTGGATACTAGTAGGGGAAGGCAAGACAAAACATAGAACTTCTCTGAGGAAGGATGTGATGGCCACAGTTTTTGCTTACAGTGTTGGTAACTGTTGGTGCTTCTTTGCACCTCAGTTTTCAGACTAAGAGAAGAGGGCCATAGATTAGCCAGTACAGTTTCAGGAGCAGAATAGTAAGGCAAGAATGAAGAAGCAGAATAGTCACATGTAGACACTGATTAGATTGTCTTTAATTTCCCTTCCATTTGGATGACACTTCTTGTACAGGCTGAGAATGTCAAATACAACAGAAAAGACACAGAAAGGACATCATTCCTGCAGTGCACACTTACATGCACAGTCATAATATGGCAGGCATTGAGATGAGGATACAAAGTGAAGCAAGCCATCTGGGTTTCCTCAAATTGGAGACCATCTAGGAAGAACTCCAGTAAATATGAAGCTACTACAACACCACATGATCCAGGAGAGGGTGTAAGGAGGAAACAGAGTCAGGAGTGTCAGAGTTGAGGTTTTGAGAAATTTCCCAGAAGAAGTGGTATTTAAATCAAGACTAGTAGAATGAATAGAGTTCAGGAATATAAAAGAGAAGGTACAGGGAAAATGGAGAGATGACTCAAAAGACTGGAGCACACACCTTGCATGCAAAAGTTCTGACTTTAATCTCTGACACCAAACCGTCAGGCTCATGCTGCTGAGTTGAATATTGCCCAAAGTGGCTCTGCAAACTCCAATACTACTGGGATCTATCTATCCTAAAAGAAGGGGTGCAGAGGAGCAGCCATTAGAGGTGGGTAAAGTATCCCAGATCCTGCAACATGGCAATTGTCTTATCTTGACTAAGTATAGATAAAAGCCTCTGGTAAAAATTGAACTGAAGTCATGGATTCAAGTTGATTTGCTATAATTTGACATAGTTTTTGTACAATTACAGAATCAACTTTCACAGGGGCAATTGAGTCTCCAAGTGTCTCGTGCTCACAGTCACACTTTAGTGATAAATGCAACTTGTTATAGAAAAGCTAAGTTTCTAACTCCCAGCTACCAGCCAAAGAGCAATTATTTTTAACTTGGAATATATTATTCCCAGTGTGCAGTCTTTGTTATATCATTAAAAGAAATCTGTTATTCTATATTCCACAGGTTAGATCGACCATCCTGTGTTTGACCTTTATTTGACATACCTCACTTATTATCCTCATCTCAATGCCTGTCATATTCTGGCTGTGCATTAAGAGAGAATTATCAATGCTATAGATGTGGCTCAGATTTTTAAAATCAATCAGGCAGATAAGAGTATGACTATGTGTATGTCTACAAGGGCACGATTACGCCAAGATTTTTAGATGATTGCTATATTTTTTCAGCTAAATATATTGAAACCCAACTTTGCTAGCTGTGTAAACCATAGTTCCTTAATTAAATAATTAAAAA
>PVKC010031415.1:0-14549 GCA_004027635.1 Crocidura indochinensis | reverse complement strand
ATTAGGAAAAAAAAGTAATGAAATTTCCTTATACATGTTGAGTGAAATGAGTCAAAGGGGAAGGGATAAACATGGAATGATAAAGCTCATTTGTGGGATATCAAAAAAGATAAATATAATATGGTAATAATATCCAGAGATTATACATGAATCAGGATGACCAAGCTATGATAAGAAACTTGCCATAAATATCTAGGGAGTGCAGAGAAGGGACAACTATGACAATGAGGGTTGAAAATGATCACTCTGGACCAGAACAGGGTGCAGAAATAAAATGAAGTGACATGCATGATAACTTCTTCAGTAGCATATTGCAAAGCACAATGTCAAAAGGAAATAAAAGCAGAGAGAGAAAAAAGAGAGAAGTTGTATGCTACAGAGACAGGCATGGGGGGAACAGGATGGAGAGTGGGAAAGAAACTAGGGACATTTGGTAGTGGGAAATATCACTGGTGACGGGTGTTGAATATTGTATGCTGAAACCCAATTATGAAAAAATTTGTAACTGTGTATCTCAGGGTGATTAAATTAAAATATTTAATGAAAAGAAAAAAACTAGGAGGACTAGAAAAGAAGGTATATAGTGACTGAACACCAATACCAATGATGGTGGTGAGTCTCTGAATGTTGAGGATGCAAGCAGTCTGTAGGGTAGTGAGACAGGTCTTTATAAAAACCACAAGAGTTTGGAAGTTCACACTTGACTGTTACTGAGAACATAGTCATCATTTCAAGAAGTGAAATAAATTCTGAACTCTGAAAAGACTCTGAACGTGCATTCTCAGGATTTGAGTCAAACCTTGGTCTATACGGTAGTTTTTATGCTGAGTGTCTGCTTTAATTCATCTTTGCAGAATCTAGTGGTACATTAATTCCTTCATCCATTGTCATAGATAAGCAATAGATAAAGCACATTGATAATAGAATATAGATAAGAGAACATTGTAAAACTGTCTATTATTTGACTATCACATACAGACTCAGTTGTAGGGCACATTATTTCAGTTAAAGGTCTTCTTTTGTCATCTTTTCCACCAACCCTTTTATGCCTTCCCAATTGTTCCCCAAATTTGCTCACTTTCTTCATGCACTAAGTTATGAATAAGTATTCATGTGACTTTCCTTCACTTTTCTCTGGGGTACTGTATTCTTTCTTAGTCCCTGCATTTTATAGAATAACTGTTACCTCGCAGTTTTGCTTTGAAGTCATATATTTTGAACAAAGTGAAGGTGTGTACTTTGCTGTGTACATGACCTTCTTTGTTCTAACTCTGTCTTTGAAGAACATACTTAAGAACTGCATCTGAATCAGAAATTACTCTTTCCTCCTCAGGCACTTCTAAAATCAGTATGTTGTGGGAGGGACACTAATGTTCATAGATTTGGGGGAGTTACTTTAAGTGGTCAGTCATTCTATAGGGCCAGTAGGATAATTATAATTAAATATAATACCTCAGATTCAATATCTCTGAAAAGTAAAGATGTTTTTTTATTTATGATCTCAGGGAAAACTATTAATTATATTGCAAAAATAAAATAAAGCAAACATAAGAAATAGGTATGGGTATAAGGTGTTGCAATTACTAGCAATAGATCATCAATGCTTGTATAATTATAAACTACACAATTATTCTTTTACCTTTCCTTTTATTAGCATTTTCTAAATTATGTAAGAGATACTAGAAATGGAAAATAATTAAAATATGTGGTAATATTTTTTTTGAAAAACACATAATTTAGGTAAATAAAGTTAAAAATTTTAAAGTGGTTGGGGCCTGTGCTAACTTAGGATGGACCGCGGTTCGACCCCCGGGTCCCCCATATGGTCCCCTGTGCCTGCCAGGAGCGACTTCTGAGCGAATAGCCAGGAGCAACCCCTGAGCGTCACCGGATGTGGCCCAAAAACCAAAAAAAAATTTTTTTTTTTTAAAGTGGTTGAGGTGTTTTATTTTTTAGATTTTTATTGTGGTAAAAGTGAATGACAAATCTTTCACAATAATATTTAAGCCACATAGTGACAATGAATGGGGAGCCTTCCCACCACCAATGTAGTCCTCCCTCCAATCCTGTTCCCAGCATGCATCCCACATCTCCCTCTATTACCCCCATAATGCTAGTGGAACTTTACCCCATTTGTACAGCTTGTTGCTGATTGTGTGTCGATTCTGTTGCTGTTGACTTTGGTTTTGGTATTCAAGTCTGATCATTTTTTCCACCAAATGAACATATGGCTGTCTGGTCTTGGTACCAGACAGGGTGGGGGAGGCAAACAAAAAAAAAAGAAAAACTAGGAGGAGTCTGTCTAGGTGTTATAGATATCCATTTAGAAGAAGGAAAAAAAGAAGAAAAGATAACAAAACAAAACAAAAGCAAAAGTAAGGGAGTAACAACGAAAGTACAAAAAGAATAAAAAATAAATAAACCAAAAACCAAAACCATCAGCTACAGAAAAAAAAAGGAAAGAAAAGAAAGAAAAGAAAAAAAGAAGCAGTCCAACAACTTCTTTAAAAAAGGTTGTGTTTAATACTTTTGTTTTTAACTTAATCTTGAAGGATTCATTATTGTCATCATCATCATTTTCACTTTAATATTTCTCTATTCTCCATGTCAAGACATAATTGAATTTCTCTGTTATAATCTATTTGCCCTTATCATGGGTCTTACTATCTACTGTCTACTGTTTCTGAGTCAGTGCGGCATAAGTAAGAAAATGGAATATGGCATTTAAGGCTGCTGTCCATATTCTGGCATTTATGCTAACCAGCTAGGCAATATTAAGAGAGTTATGGATGTACTATTATTTTCATTTTTCTTACTATAGATTTGCTGTGTTGATTGCTCTAATTTTGTTGTTTTGAGTTTTGGTTTGTTTTGTTTTTTGGGCCACACCTGGCTGTGCTCAGGGCTTTCTCCTTGCTTTGATCTCTGAAATAGTTCCTGACAAGCTCGGGAGATCATTTGGGATGCCAGGGATCAAACATGGGCTCATTCCTGGTTTACAGCACGCAAGGCAAATGCCCTATTACTCTAGTTCCTGCTCTAAATGTTTCTGAAACTGCTCAGCATATAACTTACTCAATGCATTCACATTGATAGTGCTGTATGTATCATTTGCTCCTTTGTTTAATTCAGGAGCTTGGCTCTGTTCACTTTATTGTATACTCCATTTGCATTACAGTATTTTCCTGCATATAAGACAACCCAACGTGTAAGACGACCCACTAATTGTACAGTTAAAACATAGGTTTAGATCTATATTCACTGTATAAGACAGAACATTCATGTGCTGTACCTGTATGGCCCACAGTGAGCCAATCACAACAAGCAAAGATTCAAAGGTTTTACTGTAATAGACTTCCTCTCTGACTCTTGCCAATCTGAGTAGGCTTTTGACAATGTAGATTCGGGTCCAGAACATTGTCTAATTTGCATGCATCAAAAGCCTGCTTGTGTTGGCCGAGTTAGAGAGGTGGTCCGAGCAGCTTTGCAGTGATTGGTGCAGGATCGAGTTGGAAAATTCATTTTGTGGCAATATCCAGACGATTTTCCTTTAGCGGCATATTGAAACATTTTTCGGGATATACTCAGCATATAAGACAATCCCCGATTTTCGGTTGACTTTGTTTTCATTTCAAAAGTTGTCTTATATGCCGGAAAAATACGATATTCTTTGTGGCTTCTACTTTCTAAGGTTAGCAGTGAGTATGTGCTGTTTTTGCTTTGTGGTTGGGTAGTGGAGGTATACTACTGTCTCTTTTAATTAGGAAAGGTGCCAGTGATATACTAAATATTTATGATGTCCAAGGGAAAGATGCCTTTCTGTTAATCTGAATGTCAGATGTTTTTTATCAAGTATTTTTGTATAAGTCAAACACCTATAAATGTACATAATATTCAGGACTATTGAATGTTAAAATCTCACCAACTTATATTCACCATGTAGAATATGTCAGCCAATTTAATAAAAGGAAATTTATATAATTATAAGAGTGGGGTTCCAATATAATTTATTTTATAACATGTCTATCTGAAGACTGCCTAAGACCTAGGAAGACCAAAATTTATGAACAACAAAAACTTAGAATCACAATATTAAAGTAGATTTAGTTTTTGGTGTGAGGGACCATACCTATCTGTGCTTATGACTTACTCCTGGTTCTGTACTCTAGGATCAGTCTTGTCAATACTTGAGGAGGTGGAGGGGTGGTGAGGCTGGTGAGGAGGACGTGAAGAAAATCATATTACTATATTATCTCTCTAGTCCTGGAAGGTTTTTCTTTTCTCTTTTAAAGAATAAAATGGTCCTTAAGCCAGATTATTATTTTTTATTGAAACCAATATGAATTACAAGTTTTCAAGTTGTATTTCAGTTATATAATGATAGTAAATTAGAGCTGTTCTCACCAACACTTCTGACCTCCTTCCACCATAGTTCCAGCATGCATCCCATACCTCTACCCTTGGCTTCCTGGACTGCTGCCATAACAGGTTCCTTTTGTGTATAACTTGTTATAGTTTGAGTCTCTTGATTCTATTGTTGTTGACTTTGGTTTGGGTATTTAGAACTAAGCATTTTTTTCTACTCTATGCTCCTGAGAATTCTTGGCCCCTGGGTTCCATCAACATTTATTTTTTTTCTTTTCTCAGTTTGTAGGAAGACATAGAAATATGAAGCAGAACAAAATTATTCATGTTCTATGGTTCTGTCAAAAAGGTGGGGGCACCTCTCTAGAAGATATAAATATAAAAATATTTTTAAAAGAGAAAAGAAGAAAAAAATGAAAAAGGATGGGGCAGAAGTGTTAAGTTTTTTTGTTTGTTTGTTTTTGGTATTTTGCTTAGGCACAGTAAATGTTGGGGAACTTAGAAACTTAGGTCAGATAATTTTAAATGAACACTTTTCTGTTAGATCCCCCATATTTTGATAGAGGGCATGTGTGCTGCCTATGTGCATCAATTATGCATTATTGAATTTAAAACCAGACCTAGTAATCATCATCCTTAAGTGATGAAATATGTACAATGAAACTTCAGAAGAGATAGTTAGAATAGATTACTTTCTAAGCTCTGTTTCTTGATTGATACTGTCTTAAAAACAATTGGGTCTTCCATGTTATTAAAATTGCAGGGGCAAAGAGCTAATATATTCTTCCTCACTCTCTCTTCTTGGTCATCTTTTTCACACTCCATTAGAGACTTTGTTCAACTTTTATATTCGGACTTGATTCTGTTTTTTTCCAGTGCTGTTGAAAAATTTCAATGAGGACATGATGGATGTTCATATTAAATTAGTTTCCCTCCCCTTTTTAATTAAGCTCATTTAAATTTAATTTTGTAATTTTACTTCAGTAAACCATCTGACTCCAGATGTTAGATGTATTTCTTATTTCAGTTCCCTCATAATTGTACCTGTAAAAGATTTATGGCTGTAGTAGACATTTCGGAACCTTTTCCAGCATTTTCAGCATATGTTTCATGGATGACTGGGAACACGAGCAATTAACATCCTAAAATGTTGTTCTGCTCCCTAGAATATTTTTAATGGGATAAGTTATTTTTATTAGTTTGAACTTTAAACAAATAATCACCTTAAAGGAAACATTATCATCAAAATCACTCAGTTGAAACAGATGGTCAACCCTCAAAGGAAATTGGGAAGAGGCAAAAGAAAAGACCCTAGGGCTAAAACAGCTTTTAACAAAGATGTAAATGAAAGGTGAATACTGGTGTATAGCTAAAACAATAACTAAAAGCAGGATTCCTATTCCTGAAGATGAATTGAGTCACTGTGATGTGTGTTCTGGACTAGATATATTATACGATGACAGATTCTAAATCTTGGAGAACTTTAATTTTGTCTTCTAGTATTAGAACACTCAGATGAAACAAAATCCTCAAGGAGTTATCTTGCAGGAATCCAGAGGAAGTGATTATAAGTGTGTTGTAATATTTAAGAAACATAACTTGTATTGGGGCAAGAACTTAACTTACTCCATTGATAATCAATTTTTTTTTACCATAACCTACCTGCCATTCATAAAACAATGACAGAGATCATTCATCATTAGCCTTTCTTGTTACAAGAGTTATTTGAGTGCATAAAATTTGGTTCTGAAACTGCCTTTTTTGCTGTTTTACTCAAAACACATCTAATAACATACTTGATAGCTCTCCTGGGACCTTTTTTAATGAAACTTCTAGTCTTCATCAAAGAAACATATGCTACAATTAAGCCCTTAGATGACATACTAAAGAAAAACAGCAACAAAAAATCCGCAGGATAAAAGAATCATTTTATCCTAAAGTGAGAAATCATACTTCATGTTTTGGATACACTATTTTGTCTTACTATGTCTGAAATATTATCCACTGCAGTAAACCAAATTAGAGTATGGATTGCCAACCACCAAAATATATAGTAACCAAATATGTATCCTATTTTCCACTGTCTTACTTTATCAAGTCAAGCAAGTATTGTGAATCCCAGGAATGAGATTTTCCTAAGGTAACTGGTACTTAGCATTACTAATACCGAAGTATTGCTTTGATTGCTAAATAAGACTAACCTGATTTAAATAATATTATTTAAAATATTTCTAAGCATTTAGAATAGACAACGGTTGTTTGTCCTTAATTGACAGACAAGGAATGTAAAGTCTTCACTTGTTTCTAATACTTTAGTAAAGCAAGCTGATTAAACACATTCTGAGACTCATAGAATTTCTCCAAGTTCACTAACTTTTAATGAGAAAAATCAGTAAAAGATTAAAGATTAAATATAATAATATTTAATATTTATATATATTTATTATTTATTATTTATAATATTTATTATAAATATAATATAATATAATTATAATAAATATAAATATAATATAATTATAAATATAATAATATTTATTATTATGAGTCACATTCTGAGACTCATAGAATTTCTCCAAGTTCACTAACTTTTAATGAGAAAAATCAGTAAAAGATTAAAGATTAAATATAATAATATCTGAGATAGCAAAGGGCATTTTGATATAATATTATTAAATTGTGATGTTACTCTAGTAACATCAAACAAGTATTATTTACTTGTTCTATGCCTTGAAAATCTTTCTGAAATTTTTTAAATGTTTTCAAACTCCAGGAATATATATATATATATATATATATATATATATAGTGATTTTGTATTACTCAGATCTGATAAAGATTAGTGAAAAGAGTTTTTATTTTATTTCATTTTCTGTTTTATTTTCTATCATAATCTAGCTGGTTTTTATTTTTATCATAAAAACCTGCCTAGTTCTGACATAGAGAAAAAGACAGTGAATTTTGTTTTTATTTATCCTTGCCATCAATGACTGTATGTTTCTGGATTAATTGAACTTCATTCTGATTTTCTCATGAGGCAATTGAGGGAAAGTATAGGCTTCATAGGAAGAAAAATAAGGCCTTAGGACCAGCACTGGTAAAAGCTCTCTTCCCAAGGGTTCCTAGTTGAAAGACTAAAATGGAAATACAAGGAAATTCTTGAAGATAGATTTGGCTCTTTTATTAACATTTTCTTTAACATGTAAAAGTATATCCCTGATGTGTGCTTCCTACAGAATATAGGTACTTAAATTCTCTTTCACATCCCCATGTACTACGAAATATTTTTCCCAAATGGAGCTCAACACTAGAAAGAACTAGTTTCAAATCTTTTTGCAATATCCAATGGACATCTGTAATTTTTATTCTTGTTACCATTGTGGAAATGGACTCTATAAATTTATAGCTGTAAGAAATAAATCTGGATATTCTGTTAAAAGGATGTAACAATCATTTTACTAACAGGGTTTAAATTGTAGAAAACATGTTTCTTATTATGGTTACATTATTATAAAATGATTGATAAGTCAGATACACAAACAATTTCAAAGAATGGTAGGGTGTAAAAGGTGATATCTGCTTTTCTTTTGAAATCTTCGAGATGTAGGATCCATTTCTAAGGATAACATCATTTAATTTAAAAATATTTGAGCACCTACATTATAAAATACAGGAAAAAAATGGTATATGGTGGGAGACCAGTATCTCCCAAAACATATGTCCTGGAATAATGATATCAGGACCTATTGCTTAACACAATGATCAATTGGTTATGTTAAGTTTAATAAACATCACATACACATCTATTCTGATATTGCATGCTCCGTGATCTAATAACCTGAGGAATGTTGTTCCACTTTCATGTGGAATCACACACAATTGAACGTACAGAAACATCTGCTTGAGTACTGTATGCTCTATCAGCTAACAAATCTGAGAAATGTTGCATACTCATATAGAATGCATAGAGCATAGCAACATGCATTAGCAAGCTAAATAAAACTATATCTTATCATTTTTAACGTGATACTATCTGAATTAATTTGACTCCTTTCCCTTCTGTCCCGTTTTATAATATGTAATGAAATTATGATGCTAATAGAGGTATTGGTCTCAGTAATATTACACTTTATATATTATAGAGCTAATTTTTTTCAAAGGAGAATGGCACACATGAGAGAGGAAGCAGTGTGACAGAAAATCTGTGTTACATTTTGGCCTATTTTCTATTAAGAACATTCCCATGTTATTCCCACGGGAATCGAAGATTATCACTTAAGCATGCTATGGGATGGAAATATGCTATCTCAAATTCCTTGGATCCAAGTTTACAAATTGGATAATTAAATTTATTACATTTAAACTTTCATTTCTTTGATATGTGTGTACTTCCTCACTGTTAATGATAGCATTAGATACAATGTGCTTTCTAAAATATATGTATGTGCTTAAACAAAACAAAAAACTTTAAAATATATGTATGTGCTTATTTTCTTCTGTCTATAAAAATGCAAATCATTAATGTAGAAAGTATAGAAAGTAGTAAATGTTGTCATTAAGAGGACTACTAAGTTCTTTTCATGTGCTTCCACACAACTCAGACTTCATTCTTGATAACCATTCCAGCACTTAACTTCTCAGACAGGGTCAATGAGGGGAAGTGTACTGAATTACAGGAGAAATTTGTCTTTTAAGACTATACTTTCAGGGATCATTTCTATAGTATGTGACTGGAGGAGTTTCTCTGATCGTATAGAACACCCAAAGCCATGAGGAGGAGCCAGAGCATCCTCTTTGAGGGTGAAGCCAGCTCTAGGTGTCACTTCTGCGACTGCCTCTTGCCACTGATGATCATTCTCCTTTTCCTCTGGAGAGGGAAAAAGGAGAGGATGCAGCCTGAGTGGTAAAAAAAAAAATTGTCTTTTCTGGTGAGTTCACGTTAGTCCAGGCCTCTTTCTAGCCTGAAGGGTTTCCAATGGTTACAAGACTTGGCCATCTCTTTTTATGGGTCTTATTCTTTCTATATACCTTTATAAAGAATTGTTGTTGATTCATGTGGAAGCATTTTGAATATGAGTTTTTAATTTTACCCTTAAAATCTTTGATTTCTGAGGATTGTTTTCTATAAATTTTTGTATTCCTTTATTAATAAAAGTAATTAGAGACCAAGTAATTAATTTGCTTTGGAATCATACTGGTAGATCTCAGGAAATTTTCCTGACACTTTGCTGACACTCCTGGTTGTCCATGGAAGACTATGCTGTGTAGGGATCAAACAAGTGTCAGTTGCATGTAAAGGAAGCTTCTAAATACTTGTATCTCCTAGATGACAAAATGTATACACAAAGGTATTGTTTAACTGAACTTCAAACTACAAATTGAATGTAATACCACTTGAAACTTGATTACTCTACTTTAACAACATTTTCTATATCCAAAAGAGTTCCAAACTCATGTCTGATCTATCTTGTTGTATATCATCATTATAAGCATCCCTGCTTATTTTCCCACTGTGCTACAAGCCTACACCCTTCTACAGTCATCCTACATGGCCCACTAGTCCTGTCTTCCTGGTTGGATGAATGAGTCTTTTGGTGGAACTCATGGTTAGTTGGCAGAACTGTCATCATGAACAGCAGGGACATTTTCATCATTATTCTTGAGCTCCAGCAGGTAGATATAAATGAATCACTGTAGTTTCAGTTTCAAGACCACTAACAAAAATGTCTCCTCTGTGACTGGTTTTGAATGTCCTCCCTACTGAAAAGAAAGCTTAGATTTCACATGCAATGCCTGAGACATGACTTTGACATAAATTAAAATATATTTTAGTGGGTGGGGGAGAAAAAAAGGAAAAAGTATATCTTAGTATTTCTGTACCAAGAAAGAATATAATTTCTGCCGTAATTCTTTGTAAGTTCAAGACTCTGCATTCATTGAGATGAACTTAAAAAGTAGCCATGGTTCCTTTTTTTTTTTAAATGTAACCTCAGCCAATAGTAGTGACCTGTATTGAGCAACATTTGAGCCTAATTAAGTTCTAAAAAGTCTTTATTTAATTGTTTATTTATTTATTTACTTATTTTTGGTCTGTTGGTACTTCAGAGCTACTCCTGGCTATAAACCCAGCTATCACTTCTAGTGGTGGAGCTAAACTGAGATGCAAAAAATTGAGAACAGGTCAGTTGAATGCAATGTGGTGCCCTACCCACTATACTATTTCACCATCCATGTTTATTTCTGAATAGGAAAGCTATTTGTTTACAAAATTATTAATAGATCATTTCCCCCCAAAAAAGAGAACTTTCAGACCAATTAATACTCATTGAAAACAACAGAATCGTCGATGTTCATACTATATAACGATATATAGAACATTTCATATTGTTACTATTACAATGTAGACGTAAGAAAAGAGAGTTGGGACAAAACTAAGTTCCTCAGAATAAATAAGGTTTTTGACATAATCAGAAAAGAAAAATAATTGGTCTGGAGTAATGGTATAGCACGTAGGTTTCTTGCCTTTCAAGCAAACAAACTTGATTTGACCCCAGCTTCCATATGGTGCTTCGAGCTTGTCAGGAATAATCCTGAGAGAAGAGCCAGGAGTACGCCCTGAGTGTCACCAGGTGTGGCCTGAAACAAAACAAAGCAAAAATATTTTAAAAAGAGTAACATATTTAGGTTGATTAATTTTGGAAAGGAAGAAAATTTTCTTATTAAAACTGATTCTGGGGGCCGGGCGGTGGCGCTGGAGGCAAGGTGCCTTCCTTGCCTGTGCTAACCTAAGACGGACTGCGGTTCGATACCCCGGTTCCCCATATGGTCCCCCGTGCCTGCCAGGAGCGACTTCTGAGCGAATGGCCAGCAGTAACCCCTGAGCGTCACCGGGTGTGGCCCAAAAAAACAAAAAAAAAACCTGATTCTCTGGGGCTGGAGCTATAGCACCAGCCCCAGTGGGTAAGGCATTTGCTTAAAAGTTTACAACTATGATTCAATCCTAGGCATCCCATGTAGCCACCCCCCAACCTGCCAGGAGTAATTTCTGAGCACTTCCAAGTGTGGCCCAAACACCAAACTAAAAAGGCAAATCAAAATAAAACAAAACAAACAGATGTTTTTTTTGTATTTTTTATGTTACTGCTTTTTTTCTTATACATATATATGTGATGTATATATATATATCAATATATAATATGAACATGTGCACATAGAAAAATTAAGAAATATATGTACACTTATATGTATGTATTTATGTAAATACATGCATCTATATGTCATTAAAAAGGTTTTTAAACCCTCCAAAACAATATGACTTAGCTTTACCTGAAAGGAAGTGTAGGCAGATGTACAGAAAACAGGCAAATGTACTAAAAAGGGCAAATTTCCTGAAAAGAACAACTCTAAAACTAATCACTTTAATTATGAGTTGGTCTGAGTATGTTTTTGGAGAATTATGTTTTCCATTTAAAAATTCAGCTTAGAAAAATCTAAAAATCTAATGGATAAAATACATGTAATTTTTTACTTGGTGAAAAGCAGGAACTTTTAAAATATAAAAATTATTTTTAGACTATAAAATAAAGTTAACAAGCATAGATTTATTTAAAAATTCATGAAACTGTTTCTAAAGAGTAGGTGAATGATTCACCCATTACTTGTTAATGAATATTTTAAAACTGTCTGGAGTACTAGAAAAAAGTACTTATTAAACAAAATTTTCTGAGTCTCTAGTGGGCTAAATGAAAAAGTAATAATTGTTTATGTGCTATGAATAAACTGAATCATACTTTGTGATGTGAATATCATATTAAAATTATTTTAGATATTACCTTTCCTTATTAATCGCCTTCATTTATTTTATTAGACTCTTCTTCATTGTCAGTACAAATGTAAGTTTGAATCAGATCTAAGTCAATATTTATTTAGTTTACTGAAATACTAATTAAATGTTTTGAATGATTTAATTTTAGATAGATAGCATGTCTGTGTATATATATAATTTTCTTAACATTAGTACATATCTTATATGTTTATGTATGTATATAGGTAAATAGCAAGTATATTAGTATTGTGAATTTTTCTTAACAAGAGCTGGTCATACAGGATGAAGTCAACAAAGATAGAAACTCCATTTGGGGTTTCATTAAACTTCAGCTAACATTACAATGGTCTTGCCTAAAATAATAAAATTTAGACATTTAAAAAATTATACCCATTGCAGCGACACCTTTTTGGATTTCTTTTTTTTTTTTTTGGTTTTTTTTTTGGGGGGGCCACACCCAGTGACGCTCAGGGGTTACTTCTGGCTATTCGCTCAGAAGTCGCTCCTGGCAGGCACGGGGGACCATATGGGGAACCAGGGGATCGAACCGCAGTCCGTCCTAGGTTAGCTCAGGCAAGGCAGGCACCTTACCTCCAGCGCCATTGCCCAGCCCCCCTTTTTCGATTCCTTTATTAACTTTTCTTTCCTTTTATTTCACAGAACCCTTTTCTATCAATGTTGTCATTTATAGTAGAAATTAGTGATTATTTAGAGAAAAATCTCATGAAAAAAATCTCATTCTGGGACATGGGCGATGTCTACTTTATCTAGATAAAAACATGCTGTCATATTCTTGGATTCTCTTAGTAACTCTGTTCCTCTTCCTAAAGCATAATGGGATATATATCAATATGCTAAATTGTCATAATCTATTCAATGAGATGATGTGAAAAAAGTTATAGAGAGAAATCATTAATCTGATGGTTAATCAGATAAAACATTTATCTGATGAAACATTATACTTTTAAAAATACTAATTATGATATAAAATTTCAGCAATTACTGAAATTATATATGTTAATATATTTTAATCAGAAGTGGAATAAGCTTTAATCATCTAATAATTCAAATATTCTGACAGATTCAACTAAAGTCATAAATAATATTAAAGGTAGAAAGAATCAAAGTAAAAACAAATTTGTTTAACAATGATGATAATATAGTATTGAAATAATGAAATATCAGTAAGCAAAGATGTGGGAATAAAGGAAGACATTATATATCATAAAATTAGGGTCAATTAATTTGGGGGTTAAAGGAGAAGAGGGAGATAAATCTTTAATTTCAAGTCTGGTAATAAACATTGGCAAGATTAATAGAAACAAACAAGTTTTGTGAAATTTTTTGAGAATATAGATTTAATCCTTCTCTAATGGCTGATTTCCAAATATAGTTAAAATGCTTTACAGGATGACAATAATGTAAAATGAAATAAGGAAGAGGCTTTGGCTAAAAATGAGTAAATGAACACGAAGCAGACAGACAAACACATGTACAAGTTCAATCTTTTATCTCACAATCTATTTTAATATTATATGTCATTCTGATATATGTTACCTTTGTCTTTTTATTGGAAAGTGCCACACCAGAGATACTCAGGGGTTACTTCTGGTTGTGCATTCAAAATTACTTCTTTTGGTGTTCTTTGACCATATATGATGCAAGGGATCATACCCTTAGGTCTACCTAAGAGTAGACCAGTGCCTTATCCTCTATACTATAGTTTCTCTCAAAGATTATCTTTTATCTTCATGAACAGTGATAAATAAAAGGTTTCCCTTCAATCTTCTTAAAAATGTATTACTAAAGCAAGTGTGAGATTATTAAATGGAAGCAACTTCATGAGTTTAGTCTGTGTTTGATCCAACTATGTGTCTTATACAGTACAAAAAATGTAACTGGTTTATGGAATCTATTCAATAAGTGTAAATGTGTGGTCCCCTGTGGAATCTTTCCCCCGGAATCATATGTGAGGGCCCATTGATAAACTTGAAATGCATCCAAGGGCAAGACCCAGTGCACAAGAGGAATATGTGTGTTTATATCAGTGTGTTCTTTGTACAAAATATGCCAGATGTAATGAAAATGGACCCATTCTTTGACCTTTAGGAGGAACTAGACACAATTGGTCATTAAGAAGAATACCACACACGCACACACACACACACACACACACACACACACCACAGTTCTTTGACAGCTTTATTTTAATGTTTAAGAATGATAATAACTTTAAAACAAATCACTGGATTGCAACTGGAGAAAAACCAGTTTTAGTAAACTATGTTAGAAATGTCATGTTTAAATTTTATTCCCTATTTTCTTCACCTTACTTTTTAGAGATAAGTGATAAGTGATAGGG
>PVKC010031414.1:0-14540 GCA_004027635.1 Crocidura indochinensis | reverse complement strand
AACCAATGACCTTTTGCATGAAAGGCAAACGCCTTACCTCCATGCTATCTCCCGGGCTTTGTCATTTAAATGTTTCTTTTTCCTGTGTTTTAGTTGTATCACATAACTTAGCTTGTTTCCATTACAGTCAATTCTTTTTGTTCCCAATAGCTCTTACTTCTTGATTTACTTGATAAGAATGCAAGAAAATTCTGTATTGACTACATAACTTCTTTTCCAGAATAGATTTATTCCACTTGCTGGATTATTTGATACTGTTTTTCTTGTGTCATTGTTTCTGATTGTTGATTTATTATGCTACTTTTAAATTGCTCTGTGTTTTTTTTTTTAATTTAGAAATACTTAAAAAGTTGTAGTGTTGGTTTTGACTTTTATCCATCTTCTCTTTCTGTGAAAGCCAGAATGGTAATGCCATTTATAAGTCTAAGAGCGAGGTCAATGTAAGTCTTAATTTTTCAGGATTTAACTGTGCTGAAAATCTGTCCCTACCTTTTCTGGTATTCTTTCATAGCTACAATTGTTGGTAGTACTTAGCTTACATAAATTGCCTAAATCTAATGACTTGTTCACTCATGCCAGAATCCATCAGTTGGCCATAATCAGGAATGAAAAATGCCACATTAATACGTATAAATGCTAATAGGTGAAGTGAATTCCATTCATGTAACTAGTCACTCTGCAATAATATGTGACTTTAATTTCATTAGGTTTAGCACTGTTAGACCTAATCTCAGAAAGGAATGAGATTTCTCTTAATTATAGCAAGATGAGTTCAGTCAGAAAACCTGTGAATCCCAAATTATTTTATATGGAATGTTCAAATATGTATAGTAATTGGAAAATTTGGTAACCAGCAACATATATTTTAACACAGATATGTCCAGAAATATTTAGTTTACTGTCTTGTTTTCAGAAAGTAATATCTCCAGCTTCCTTCTTGAATTAAACTAACTGTAAATATCATCAAATTCATCTGCATCTGAGTCTACTCCACCTCTCTTCATTGTCTCAGCAACTTTGGGTAGGGTGACATGAGGGAATCATCTATTTTGGAACAATATTTTTGTATGTTTTTAAAGAAATGCTTATTTTCTCACTATATTTCAAGATAATAGTATTCTATAGTTTTTTTTTTAAAAAATTAACCAGTAAAAAATTAGGATTGTTAGGATAAAATCATTATGTGAGATAACTCCCTTAAGGAATGAGTTTTTTTTTTACAAATAAGGTACATAGTAAAAAAATGTGAATAAATTTGCTTTTATGAAGACAAACATCTGGGAAAAATAAAGGGTAAAATATTCACAATATAACAATTATGTACTTATATAACTTATATATATAACTCACATATCTACATATATAACTTATGCATATATAACATATATAAGTTACATATATAAATTACATAACTGACACATATAACAATATGTAGTAAACAGTTAAAAGTGTATTTTCTTTTTCTGTAAAACACTTGTGAATTCAATGTATTTTGCCATCCAATTGACTATATTTTTATTCAACATGATCACTACCTATTTATAAGTAGTCATATTTGCATATCAATGTAACATAAAACTCTTCAAAAGCTCCATCTATTGCCAAACTTAAATATACAATTGAAAATAAGGGGCAATAAATATAGTATAGAGGGTTAGGTGTTTGCCTTGCATACGGCAGTTTTGATACATGAGCACAAGACAGGAGTAAAACATAAGCACAAAGACAAGAATAAGCAATAAGCACTTCTAAATTGAGCCTAAACGAATCAATCAACCAATCAATAAATAAACAAATAAAATTTCAAGTATTCCTCAATTGCTTTATCATGATTGACCCGCTTTTTATTTTACTTTTTTCCCTATGAACCCAAAGACTTTGTTTTGACTAAAAATTTGAATGCTAAAATTCTCTACCAAATATTTAGAAAATTTGTATAGACTTCAGCAGTTCAAATTATATTCCAACACGAGATATATTAATTTCTACTTAAGAAAAAGACAAGACACAAGCATACATGGAGACAAACAATCCCTTTCTGCTTAGCCCATATGGATATTTTTAAGGTAAATATGCCATTTTCTTTGAAATGACAGTTTTTCTTTAGAGACTGTCACATATTTTCATAGATTTTTTTTCGGAGGAGACTGAAAGGACCATTTGATGACCCACTGAGAAAATTATCGAGAGACGGCATGTTTTCTATAGCCTTCATCATTCATGCTGTTGTATATTTCCTGGTTGCACTGAATCAAGTTTTGGGTCTTTCTGCTTTTTAAAAATAGAATGCCTTTTAGATTCCTTTTGAGTTCTCTTTATATCAGATTCCCAAAGCATGAATGTGATTTTATACAACATATTTTTTTCCTTTAAAAAGTGTAGAGATTAAAAATCAAAGTACTGAAACTTGCTTTTTTCTTGAGGGCATTCTCTAAACAAGGAGAAATTGAGCACAGTTTTCAAAGTTTTACAGAGAAAGAAAGAGAAGACAAAGCTGAAGGTGAAAGGTTTGTGGGGAGGTCTCCCAGAAAGTCATGACCTTAAGGAACTAAACCTGAAGTGTCAAGATGAACTAGAAATGAAGCTATCCCCTATCTCCAGGGATTGCAATGAAATTGTCTGTTGCGAACTTGACAGCAAGTGGGGAAGAAAAGAAAATTTGCTCTAAAAATTTGCAATTCTGAGAAAACCTTTTTGGAAATACAACTCAAATATAAACTACTTAATGACATTATAAACTTGAAGCCAGTATTTTAATTTAAAATGCCTGACCTGTGTTAGAGGTGTTTCAGATGCTAACAGAAATTAAGACAGATCCTTCTTGGTAATCTATACTTGTATATTTTAGCTCTAAAAGATTATGACCGATAAATATTTAAAAGAGACATAATAGTCACAATGCTTGAATCGCTTGTTTTTCCAAGACCATTTTTAATCTTTAATATCTATTATGTCCTCAAAATTTTTCATGCTGAAGAAATCTGCATTTTTTCCTGAGCATATATTCCTCTGTTCTCTCCTTTCACATTTTACTAATTAAATTTTATTCATAAAATAAATCTTGCTTCACTAAAATAAATAAACAAATAACAACCTTGAATCACTCAATGAAAGCAATATTCATTATATATAAATAGTTTGAACAATTGAGATCAGACTCACTCATGGAATTAAAATATTTACCTGCTAGAGATAGTAGTAAAAAGTGATGCAACAGATTTGAGGAAATAAAACAAGAAATATAAACATATTTAAGCTCATTTTAAGAACCAATGAAGGAAGATTTTAGAAATAAAAATGTCATAACTGCATTTAAAAACATAGTGTATGTAGGCATTATGCTGTATTAGGTGATTTGAATTTCCTTATTTACAAGGTTAATATATAACAATCGACAAATTGATTATTTTTATTTATTTTCTGATAACGATATTTTGCTATTCCTATAAGTTTTCTTGGAACAAATAATATAAAATGAATTTGTTTTGTATCTGTTCAGTGTCAAACCTAGAGGTTTTGGGGGTAAGATCTGAAAACATTGGTAAATAAATAATAATACCGGTGGTTGGATTGGTATTCTGAAAAAACTGCACTAAAAATTACTTTGAATATCATGGTGCTTAAATATTTAATAAAATTCAGTATATGTAGTATATGTTTTTTTATATATTAGTAAAAACTAAAGAGAATTGTAAATATGAAAAGAAATGAAGAAATCATCTAGAATTCAGGGAAAGTTGAGATAAGGAAGAGAGAATACTTAACTTACAACAAGCTGACTTTAGACTTAACTTCTCTAACTTTTTCTCTTGTTTCCTCATAAAATTATTATTTCAAGGACTAAAGATTTTTACATTAAATGATGGCATGATTCATAGAAACATAACTCAGAGTTTAAGCTAAGATTTTTACCTTATGTAATTAGAGTAATTACATTTGTCCATCAGTAAATCATATTTTATTACCTTTATTATCTTTTATTATTAGCTTACAAAATTAAGCAAGAAATTACATCAATTTTAAATCAAACAGGAAATTTTTATATTATTTATTGATTGCTGACCAGAGTTTTACGATTCAACTCCCATTTTAACATAACACCAAAACAAAGCCTAAAATGACAACATTTGCGGGCCTAAAAACATAGATCTTCTAAGTAGGAGAAATATGATTTTAACCTAGCCTACTTAATTTAAAATGTCTTCTTCAATTGTCTAATCACAGTCAATTGCGTGTTGACTTTCAAAGTAGAAGTTATAGTTTACATTTATCTGTAAATTTTATCTGACATTATACATTATACATCGTTTTAAATGATCTTCAGTTATAATTTCTTGCCTAAGAAAAATTTAATTTTTTTAAGTTTCTAAGTAATCCACTTTAAATACATGCATTTATTGTCTTTGTTTTTCCTTTTATCAGTCTTTTAAATAATTTTTATTGTGACCAAATATATCTGCTTTTGATCAGGCTTACCCGATTCCAAGTTTCTTGTTAACAAAGAACCTTTAGGAGTTTTCTAAACCAAGAGAAGATGTGATTGGACTGGATTAAAGAAGAGTGTGGTTTCTAGATCAGCATTTCTCAAACAATGATTCTCTTTGCTCCTCTAATTTTTTGCAAAAGCACCAAGTTTAAGAAAAAAATCACAAAAAATATCAATGTTGTCAGACAGCCTCGTGGATAATGACAGATCACAGAAAGGAAATACATTTGGAAGGCCTCTGCACTGGGTTAAAAACTGGGAAATAGTAGTCTCAATTCTGAGAGGCATGGTTAAGCTTTCATAAAGTGAAGCAAAAACCAGAAGTAAACCAACGCTGCAACTCAGTTGTATGGTGGCTCTCTATGATAATTTTATGTTAGGGTGTAATTATCTCCCTGCCATAAAAATATCTGGTTTAAAGTAGAGAATTTAGGGTAAGTGTTCCCCTGGTAATTACTATAAGCTAAAGAAAAGCAATGATCAAGTAGCTAAATTCCAGTGTTTTCTTTAAATAGTTCCCAAATTGCTGCTAAAACCTGCAATTTTAATATGAAATAAGTAAACGTTTACTGTGACATCATTTTCCTTCTGGAAGGCATCAGTCACAGAAGGAACTTTGTGACTAAATTGGAGCATAGGAAACTACATTAGTAGTCATATTCATGAAAGTTAAAGCAAGTTTTAAGTGATACTGAAAACCATTCTTACAACAGCAAATGATTTAGATATTCTCCCATCCCACATGGAATAGATGATAAAATACAGGAAATAGTTTTTTAACATGATAAAGTTAATAAACGTTGGAGTCAGGCATCATGTCCTTGAATATACATGTGATTTTATTCAATGCACTAAATGGTAATTTCTTCTTTTTAAATAGTGGCTACACCCCATAAGGCATACACTGCTTAGGATTCAAACTCAGGGCCTTCTACATAGTAGATATGTGTCCTATCACTTCTAAATTATTTATGCATTATTATTTGGTTATGGTTCCAAACGCAGCAGTGCTCAATCAAGGTTTACTCCTTCCTTCAAGGAATTCGAGGATTCCTCTTATCGTCCAAAAAGCAAATTTGGTCCAGGGAGTCAAATTATCGTCAATTGCAAGTGAGGAATATGTCTAAACCCTTCTATAACCCCTTAGGCCTCTTTTTCTTGTGTTTGTATATTTGTGTGTGTGTATGTTTAGAGTGTATTGCCCATATAACATCAAAATTTTCCCTAGCAGAATATAAAATTTTGTAATTACTTGTAGAATTAAAGTCATTTTAGTATTAAAGATTTAACAACATACCATTTTGATAACTTACAATTAGTGTTCTTTTATTATAAGTTTTTTTTACAGACATTGTATCACAGAGTTGACATAGTTAATTATAATACATTGATTTCCAGGTAAATTTCCAGTGAGAGAAGAATTATTTTTAAAAAAGTGAAAGAAAAGAGAGAACAGAAACAAGACAAAATGTGAAAATTTTTGTATCTAGCATTGTGACCAGTCAGTCATTGTCAGATTTAGTAAACTGTTCTTGCTAGTTGATCATTCTGTTCTTTTGTTCCTGAACATTAGGTGTATTAAGATATACATTAATGTCAAGATTGGTGTGTACAGGCATGACAGTATTAAATCACTGGGGTTGTTATATGGCCATTAAATGAAGCCACAGGCCCAGGAATTCTAAGGACTATTGTTGATACTGCAGCTTTTGTAGGACATGTTTTTAGCTGTTTCAGGGCTTCCAGAAGTATGAGAAAGCTAGGGTGCTTACACTAACGTCAAAAAAGTCTTGGTGATGTCAGCCCAAATAGTTGGATACCTTGAGTTATGGTCATATTTGATGTCTTTGTAAAAAGCCCTAGATGAAAGTGGTGTTTTGGGTTCATTGTTGAAATGGCAGTTGTGGATAGAGGCTAACGGCTGGTGTGGTTTAGGTATGGTGGAGACTTGACTTGCCCTTTCTTCCGGAGATTGCCATTTTCAGCTGTGTGGCTAATGTACCCAAGATTTTTCAGGGCTTGATATACATCATTTTTGAGAACATAGTGAATCTATGGAGCTGGTCAAATGCAGACATGGTAGCTGTGTTTGCATCAATTAGTGGGTTTATGAGTTTTAACAACAATATCAAATTCACAGTGGCATTGGGGTAGTGATGGGAATTTAATTTTTTTTCCTTTTGGGGTCACACCTGGTGATGCTCAGGGATTACTCCAGGCTATGTACTCAGAAATCGATCCTGGTTTGGGGGAACATATGGAACACCCGGGGATCGAACTGCGGTCCATCCTAGGTTAGCGCGTGCAAGGCAAATGCCCTACCGCATACGCCACCTCTCTGGCCCTGGAATTTAATTTCTATTGTGTAAAATTCCAGATGCTGAATTCAGAGACACTTACATTTTTCAATTTTAAATATCTGGCATAGAAAATAAGTAAACAAGACTATGCTATGGAGCAAATTACATGCATTAAAGATTAATAGTAACATTTAAATAATTTTTAATTTTATTCTAATAATATCTTATGTAAGCACCATGGTTAAGTACTATGGAGGAGGGATATAGGGAGATTAGTGGCGGGAAGGTTGCACTTTATGACTGAAACCCAACTACAAAAACGTTTGTAACCATAGAGAATAAACTATTCAAACATGTCTTGGAAAAAGAACGTGCAGTAAAATTGGTTTTGTTTTTTATAATTTAGTATGGAATTACTTTTCCCTAGCATTCAGTGATATAATTAATTCACATCTACAGGTATTTAGGAAATTGAGAGCTTACACATCTCCACTCAGATGAAGTTAATGTAGAATAATACACAATGAATCTCAACATCTTCTGAAGCTTTTAACAGACAGTCCATAATCAGGATGACTATTGACAGCTCTTTTGGTTCTTAATTCCACTTTTATTTACTTTAAGTGATAAATCTTCCAGTGTTTCCCACTTTTGTTGTGAAAACATTTTCAAAACTTTGGGGAAAGATGTTTTTGTTTCTTTATTTTTTTCATCATCACATTTTAATGCCTCTTTTTACTGACTTTGCTGCCATTGAAGCCATGATATTGCTAGTGAAATAGTACCAAAAGTTGCTGAACAACAAAGAACAATTTCCTCTACCCCACACAAGATATAGGAATATCTTGCTTTATTGTATTTTATGTTTACTCTAGGTTAAACCACATACAGGCTGAATTGGCCTTTAATTATTCTAAAAATGAAAGGATGCTAAATGAATTCTCCAATTGACATGTTTCTTTAAGACTTCTGGTAGACATAGTACTCAGTAGTTCTTATTTTAATTGATATTGAAAGAAAGAGTATAGAGCCAGAAATAGCATTTTCCCCACGTACAGGATGCTAGAGTTTGAGAAGTTAATTATAGAATTGATATGTATAGGTTTGCATAGAGGATTCACTATCAAATTTGCCTTTCTTAGAGATTTCTAGGAGAGAGGAAATTCTATAAATTTTATAACATTTTATAAATTTTTACTTATATGGATGTGTTTTGACAAGATTTATGAAGCTAATGTTTGTTTTCTCATGTGTCATCTGTGGGATTTCATAGTATGTATTTGTTTGTTTTGAAGATGTATTAAATTGCAATATTGTACATTTGAAGAGTACTTTTACTGACCTCTTCTAAGATAAAATTGTCACACTATACCCTCTTAAGAAAGAACAGAAATCACTTCAAGTACTCAGTGATACTTTACAAAGTTTTTGATCCCACTCCACCCTTTCTCCAAGTAGATTCTACACCTTTGGCTAAATTAATTTTGGGTAAAAATTTACAGGTTAGTTTTAGGCTAACTGAATCTTTTCCAATGCTTTGTTTCCTTATAGTTATTTTTCTATTTTTAGCGTGTTTTGTTTACACTATAACTTCCAATTCCATCCATGTCATAACACATGACAGGACTTCATCTTTTCCTTTTCATCTATCTATAATCTATTAATCAATTTATCTATATATTATATATATATTTATTTATTTAGGTGTTGGGGCTACACCCAGTGGAACTGAGGGATTATCACTCAGTCCTCTTCATCTTTTCTTTTTTTGTGTGTGTTGACTAGCGAGACAATATACATATAAACTTTAATATTATTGTTTTGTATTTAAGTTCCAGAAGTGGCATTCAGAATTCTAGTCCTTTTGTGACATTTTGAGGAAACATTATACTAATTCTAAAGGGTTTTAGCCAACTTACTTTCCCTTTAACATGCCCTATAGAAGTTCATTTGCTCCTACATTCTTCATCACATATTGGTGGTCTTTGTGATTTAGGCCTTACAGAAGTGAAGTGATATCCCATTATGATTTTGTTTTAAATTTCCCCATTGAGAGTAGCTATGAGAATTTATCCGTGTACATCTGTATCTAGAAGTATAGATTAATCTCCTGTGACCATTTTTTGATGGAGTTGTTTTTTTGAGTTTAATACATTCTTTGTGTCTTGGATATTATATGTTGTCAAATGTATGTTATACAAATATATTCCCATTTTTCTGTATGCCTTTTCATTCTACTGATTTTTCTTTTCTAGTACAGGAGCATTCTAATTTTATGGATTTTTTTTTTTAATTTGTTCTTTTGATTTTGCTTTTGCTCCTTTTGCTATTGGATCTGAGTTCCCATAAAACTCAATGAAACTTACCATGGAGTGCTTGTGGATTCTTCTATGTATTTTGTTTTTGCTTTTTACATATTTTAATCAATTTTAAATTATTTTTGTATATACTGTAGAACATTGTTCATGTTTCACTCTTTTACAAATAACCAGTTTTTTTATTATGTTCCCCTTTTAACACAGATACTGAATTTTCTTTTCTTTTTTTTTTTTTTTTTTTTTTTTTTTTTTTTTTTTTTTTTTTTTTTTTTGGTTTCTGGGTCACACCCGGTAGTGCTCAGGGGTTATTCCTGGCTCCATGCTCAGAAATTGCTCCTGGCAGGCACGGGGGACCATATGGGGCACCGGGATTCGAACCAATGACCCTTTGCATGAAAGGCAAACGCCTTACCTCCATGCTATCTCCCGGGCCCCAGATACTGAATTTTCACATTTTTTAATTTGACTTATTAGCATTACACAAAAATCTTTCTTATACAAAAATATTAAGCAATTGTTTTCCCATATGGACTTGCAGAATAAACTGTGGAAGACTATATTTGTTTGCCAATGTATGAAAATGGGCTGATTCTTTGTTCCACGATGTAGCTCAAAATAATTTTCCTTGTAAATGAGTTGGTACTGTGATCACATATTTTCTTAGTCTTAAAACTCTTCAGGGACATAATACATCTATGTGTTGTCTATCTGAAAGCAAAAATCAAATTGGAGGCAACAGCTGTTGTTTTGTATTTATAAGCAGGGGTGTAGATAGTTATGATGCATTCTTTTTTTACTGGTTTGTAGACATTATCAGGTGTTCAATAAAGAGCAGGTTACTCTTCATTACATTGCTATGTACAAGCACACTAAGTGAAATTATGACTTCTGACTTCCTGAATAAAAGAAAAGAAAAAAATAACTCATTTTCAGTGATATGTATGAGCAGGCTAATTTATTTTCTTGAGAAGAGCTGAAGGTGGGGATTTGATGAAACTTTAATCTGTGCATTTCATTCTTTTTGTAAACTTTCCCTGAAGTCAGAATAGTAGAAAGGGAGATAGAGAAAAGCCTTACTCAAGCAATTATTTCCCTTATTCTGCAAATATTGGCACAATAAAATAATTCCCGTAGCTTCCAGAAAATCGGTTGCATTGTGTATGAATGACTCTGACAACGAAGATTAAAAAGTGCCATTCAGCTATTAAGCCCACGGACTGTTATTCTTTGCTTTTTCAACTTTTACCTTAGAGTTCAAATGCTGTTCAGATATCAATCGATCCATTCCTGTTAATGGCTAATTGCAATAATTAAATATTCTGGTATTCCTTGATAATGCATTCTTGATTCTACAGGAATCACACATTTAGATTTGCAGCACCAGTGAAGTTGAGTTGAGAATATTGTTCTTGAACTCCATGCTAGTCCATCTGTGCAGGTAATCCCATCAACCAGTTTTGTGAGCCCATCCTTGAAGAGTTCCTCATGTGGATGCCTAATGAAAAAATATACTGTGCTTTTGTCCTTGTCAGTAGTGTCAGAAAATATGAGATGTTCAGCACAACTGCTAAATAAAGCTTCTGCTATAAGAGGAGGCCTAGCAACATTTTGTCTGCATGAGTAAGCAGTTGTACATCCCGAGATTCACAGAAAAAAAGACAATACTGAATCTACATGAAGGACATAGTTATTTATGGTTATCTCTCCTGAATTTTGCTCATGTGGAAACTATACCTAAAATTCCAAAGTAATGACCTTTGTGTTTCACATTTTCTTGCCTTGAATTTTCTTAATATTCCGTGGAGGCTTCCAAAACAATTCCTGAAGAACGTATTTATAATACTCAATATGAAACATATTATTTTCTAATTAGAACAGCAGACTATCAATGCTTATGTAAAATATAAATTGAGTACGCATTCTCTAAATTTTCCTGAATTTAAAATCATTTTAGGAAAAACTAGTCCCATAATTATATACAGATTTTAGAAAGCAAATCTGATCATTTGAAAACCTGTTAAAGTAATACATGAAATAAATTTGATCACTAGATAACTTACTCCTCTGACATTGAAATTTTTATTATTCTTAGATCATGACCCAATACTTTTTATTTCTTATGGTAACTAATTTCTGAGTATATCAAATCTTTCAAATAACAGTATGGCATAATGAGATATTTAAATATTAGTCTGAAGACTTAAAGAAGATTCTATCTAGTGCATCTTGGGAATTATATAAAAATTCTGGTTGGTGACTATCTTTTATATATGGAATCATAAGATAAAATACAAAGCTTCTATTTTTTCATGACTGTGTGCATGTGTGTGTGCTTATATGTAAAGTAGTTGATATTTATTTCTGTATCTTTTCCTTAAAGAATACATAAGAACTATCAAAAATAAGGATTTTGGGGCCCGGGAGATAGCATGGAGGTAAGGCATTTGCCTTTCATGCAAAAGGTCATCGGTTCAAATCCCAGTGCCCCATATGGTCCCCTGTGCCTGCCAGGAGCAATTTCTGAGCATGGAGCCAGGAGTAACCCCTGAGCACTGCCGGATGTGACCCAAAAACCAAAAAAAAAATAAATAAATAAATAAATAAAATTTAAAAAAATAAGGATTTTGAAACAGTAGCTGCATTAAAAGGAGGCTGTGTAGGATGGATGAATAAATGAATAGATCAAAAATATTTCAGTCTGTTGATGGGCTAGGGAAGAATCCACACAGCTGTTTGAATGTGTCAGGTCTTGCCAGAAATTATTCTACTTACTAGTAGATTTATTCTTAACCTATATAGAAAAAAATGCACATATTGAGACTACCTTTTGCATAGTAATGTACAAGTTTCATTGATTAATAATTTTAGATACCTTTTTCACATTTAAGAAGCATTTTTTAAAGATATTTTACTCAAAAGTTTTTTTCAATTTTTTCGTTACTCCCACTGGAGCTAACAATCAACTTACAATTTAGATTCATATGAAACTTACCCACATTTGAAAAATTTTAAATGTGGACTGGTTTTTTTCAAATAAAATTACTACATCTCATTTGTAAACTATGAATACTTTTAATATTTATTTTCTTTTTTCTTTTTAAATATTTATTCAAGCACCATGATTACAAGCATGGTTGTAGTTGGGTTTCAGTCATATATAGAACAACCCCCTTCATCTGTGCAGCATTCTCACCAACAATGGTCCCCCTAATTCCTTCCCCACCCTGACCTGTATTACAGACAGGCATTCTACTTCTCTTATGCATTAAGATTGTCATGATACTGCGCTCACCACTATTTGTGGTGAACTTCATAATGTGAGCCAGTCCTTCAGGATCTCATCTCTATTATCTCTGGGCATTATTAGAATAATACTTTAATTTATTTAAACACATAGATCAGTGAGACTATTCTGTGTCTATCTCTCTCCCTCTGACTTATTTCACTCAGCATAATAGTTTCCATGTCCATCCATGTCATGATTTCATCTCCCCTGACAGCTGCATAATATTCCATTGTGTATATGTACCAAGGTTTCTATAGCCATTCATCTGTTAAATGACTTCTTGGTTGTTTCCAAAGTCTGACTATTGTAATAGCGCTGCAATGAATATAGGTGTGAGGAAGGGATTTTTGTATTGTATTTTTGTGTTCCTAGGCTATATCCCTCCGAGTGGAATAGCTGGATCATATGGGAGCTCAATTTCCAGTTTTGTGAGGAATCTCCATATTGTTTTCCATAAAGGTTGGATTAAATGGCATTCCCACCAGCAGTGAATGAGATTTCCTTTCTCCCCACATCCCCATCAGCACTGATTGTTCTTATTCTTTGTGATGTGTGCCAGACTCTGTGGCATGAGATGGCACCTCATTGTTGTTTTGATTTCCATCTCCCTGATGATTAGTGATGTGGAGCACATTTACATGTGTCATTTGGCTATTTGTATTTTTTCTTTTAGGAAGTGTCTGTTCATTTCTTCTCCTAATTTTTTGACCAGGTTAAATATGAAATACTTGGTTATTTTGATTCATGTTTCATGAATCATTATATTTCATGATTCATTATATTTGGAATATGGTTATTTTGCATACCTTTAGCAATACATTTGGATATGCAGAATACTCAGGAGCAAATGCACTTGCATTTTCTGTGCATAAAATGGGCTTTTTTCTTTTACATATATTTTTAGAATAATGTATTTCAATAATCTTTCAACAGTAGTTCAGACAACAACTACTTAATTTGTAAATTCTGGCTCATTCAGAGATATTATATTTTGTCTCAGTTATTAAGCTGCAATTGATATTTTATATAGAAAGACTATACTCTCTAACTGTGTTGTTGTGACATATAATATTCAATATTGTTCTTTAAAAGTGAATTTGTAGAGGGGCCTGAGAGATAGTGCAGCGGTAGGCATTTGACTTGCACACGGCTGACCCAGGATGGACCTCAGGTTGATTCCCACTGTCCCATATGGTCCCGCAAGCCAAGATTGATTTCTGAGCGCATAGTCAGGTGACTATGCCACCTGGTGTGGCCCAAAAACCAAACCAAACCAAACAAAGCAAATAAAAATACCGTGAATATGTAGAGTGCCAGAGTGAAAGTATAATAGTTAAGCTGGTTTCAATTCATAACATCTCATATTATCTTCCATCAATGCCCCAAGTATGCCCTGAGAACTTTTGAATATAGTTCTGAAACAGAACAAAAAGTGATTATGCAAATATTTTCCCGTTAATATAAAATCTGTTCTTAGTAAAAAAAAAATCTGTTCTGGTGAATACAGATTTTTTTCTGTCAAGGTGAAACTATAGATCAACTAAGACACTTGGAAAGAATGAATTATATTAGAGAACAATATTTTTTGCAACTATTTTTTATATCTCCAGGTTTTTTTGTTTTTTTGGTTTTTTTGGTTTTTGGTTTTTGGGCCACACCCGGTGACGCTCAGGGGTTACTCCTGGCTATGCGCTCAGAAGTTGCTCCTGGCTTGGGAGACCATATGGGGAATGGGGGGATCGAACCGTGGTCTGTCCTAGGCTAGTGCAGGCAAGGCAGGCACCTTTCCTCCAGCGCCACCGCCAGGCCCCCAGGTTTTTTTATTCTTAAGAGGAGAACAACAAAGCTTTCATCTCTGACCTTTTATACATATTTAGTTTTCTATTGTTTATGGCTACTATTTTATAAATTTATACATTGTAATATTTATCTAGTTTAACAGACTTGTCACGTAAAATTGCAAAATGCTTGGTTTTGCAGAAAAATGATTCTTCCATTCTGATTTTTAGCGATAAAGACAATATTTGTTAATTTATATATTTTTCAAAGATAATACGATAAGAGACCATGCTATGTCAAAAGAAGACATTCACTGTGTCAAAATTACAGAAAATTGTAGATAAATAATGTGGAGGGTCACACTTGTCTAT
>PVKC010031413.1:0-14475 GCA_004027635.1 Crocidura indochinensis | reverse complement strand
CTATAATAAATCCAAGAGTGCTATTGCAATCAATCAGGTAGCTAATATGCATTTAAAAAGTTTCTAAATATGTGTGTTTACTATAGATGGTTCCTGACATATAAATAATTTTCAGTTATGAAGCCTTTAAATACACTACAAAATTTGATGTTTAGGTTTTTAGCTTTCTGTACTCAAGTCTGGTTTTACCATGATTACATTGGAAAAATTGCCTTTCTAACACCTTGTCAGAGATAGGTGTATGGACTTTGGTATGTTATACACTAACACTGTGCCCTTACATGATTGGATCTTTCTATAAACAGAGAACATATAACCAAATATTACCCCTGTTGAGGAAGAACGGTGTATCAGGCCAAGGTGAAAGTATATTCAGAAACACAGTCTCCTCAGAAAGGCAAGCACAGACCCTTGAGTTTCACAAATTAGACTGACTGGCCTTTGCAGACAACAGGAAATTATATGAAAGTTTAAAGTAGAAAAATGGTATGTTTATAATTTTCTTAGTTAATTTTTATTATAGTTGAAGGAAGGATTCACAAGAAGTGGTATCAGAAGCAGGGATAAAGCTAACATAGTTTCTCATATTTGGCTTATTATTTCCTAAGGTTAAGTGGACTGGTTTTCAGGTTGAATGCCTTCAGGCATTTGTATTTTTGTTATTATTTTTTTATATATTACATATGAGGGAGATAATTCTAAGCCTTTCCTGGCTAGCTTCACTCAGCAGGATACTCTCCAGAAATATGAAAGTGCAGAAAATTTTATTTTTCTTGACATACTAGTAGTATTCCATTACATTTTTATACCATTTTTTTTTAATCAAGTGATGTTTTCTTTTTTTGTTAGTTACTTCTTTTTTTTTTAATCAGGTTAAATTGCCTGATTTACATGAGATATATTTTTTATATTTTTTTTCATTGTGACCAATGTGAATTATAAGTTTTTCACAGTTATAATTAAGGTACATAGTGACAGTGAATTAGGGCTATTTTCACCACCAGTGTTGTCCTCCCTCCATCCCTGTTCCTAGCATGCCTCCCAACCCTCCTGCTTTGCATCCTGGACTGCTAGTGTAGCCGAACCCTTTTGAATATAACTTGTTGTAGATTGGTTATCTTGATTCTGTTGTCATTGACTTTGAATTTGGTGTTTAGGTCTGATAATTTTTTATTTCCATGCAATGTTCATGCGACTTTTTGCTCCTGGTACCATCCACATTTTTTTCTCCCTCAATTAAGATGAGTCAAGCTCTGTGGTTCTGTTGGATGCTTCCATATTTTGACCACTATTGAACATAGGAGCACAATGTCTTTTTGAAATAGAACTTTTGGGACCTGGGAGTAGATATCAGAAAGGGAAATTCCTGGATCATATGTAAGTTTAAATAATTCTTAGTTTTTTAAGAAATGAACATATTATTCTCCACAAAGGTTAGACCAGTAGACATTCTAATTAGCAGTGGATGTGTTCATTTTTTCCCTCACATCCACACTACCACTGAGGATAAATGAACCAGAATATTTTCATATTCGATGATCATCTGTATTTCTTCTTTGAGAAAATTTATGTTTATCTCTTTTCTGTGTGATATCTTTCATTCTGGTTGCAGTTTCTTTTACTGTGCAAAGGCAAAAGCTTCTTAGTTTTGCATAGTCCCAATTTATTTATCTCTGCTTTCATTTTCTTGAGTAATGGTATTCTATCATTGAAAATGACTCTAGATTCATGTCCTGAAGTGGTTAGTTGTGTTTTTCCTCAGTTTAATTTATGGATTCAAGTATGATATTAAGTACTTGACCATTTTGAGATGACTTTGTGCACAGTGTGAGAGAGGGTTCTGAGTTCATGCTTTTTTATGTGACCAATCTATTAAGGAGACTCCCTTACTACACTTCATGCTCTGCTCCATTATCAAAGATTGGCTAACTATATACTTGAGGTCGTGTCTCTGGGCTCTCATTTCTATTCCATAGCTATAATAATCTGTATTTATTCTTTGCCACACTGTTGGTTGCTATGACTTAGAATTTAAAGTTACAGAAAAAGAAGCATCATATATTTTACCCTCACATTTCTTTGACTATTTGGGGATTTTCTTACTTTATATCCATTTAGGAACATTTTGATCTATATCTTTTAAAATGTCATGTGCATTTTGGGGCCATTGATAGCACAGCCATAGAGCATTTGCCTTGCACGTGGTTGACCCAGGAAGGACCGCGGTTTGATCCCCAGCATCATATATGGTCCCACTAGCCAGGAGTGATTTCTGAGCACATAACCAGGAGTAATTCCTGAGCATCATTGGGTGGTGACCCCAAAACAAAAATAAACAAACAAATAAAAAATTATAGGTATTTTTATTGTTCATATGCTTAGATTTTCATGATCATGAGATAAAAATTCAAGGGATGAAATTGTTTTGCTCTTGTGAAAGAAAAAGAGCTATTGGCATATCAGTGGAGTAAAATGTAATATGGCTGAAAGATATTTTATATGTACATATAAAATATATAGTGTTGATTTTCTTGCTTTTTAAATTAACACAAGTAAGAGATATGAAGTTTGTAAAATATATTACATTTCAACAACCAAAATTTAAAACCATAGTTAACAATTTCCTACCTCTGTCCCAAGTGAAAAAATATATATTGCAATTAATTTTTATAAAGTTGGGGTTCTATTGTATACAAAAAATCAGGTTTATTTGTTTTTGATTTTTTTTCAAAATTGGGAATGGAACCAGCATTTCAAGCATATCAGGTAAGTGCTCTATGACTGAGGCTTATTCATGATTTCAGGCTAATATTGATTATACTTATTAGTTATATTTGTACAAATCTAAAAGTATAACATATTCATTTCCATGGCATTAAGCATCTATGAAAATGTCTTAATTTAAATTTTCTGGTTAAAGTTTCAAAGGTGATAAACCATTTATTGTATTGTCTTTTGATAAGTTTTTCTTCAGAAATGGAAATATTTATGCATATTTATAACTTTCTATGACACCAAATAGAATGTTCAGAGAACCAAATCTTTAATTGATATGATATCTCAAATATAGCTTTAAAAGCCTCCCTCTTAATTTCTAGCAACAGCTGTGTGGTAGATGCTAAACCTTGTTTTTCATTTGGTCGATTGTCTAGAAGTAATGTGAAGATCTCAGAGAAGTATTCAGGGGAACCGCTACAGCTCTACTATCTTTATCCTAGTGCCTATATAAATATTTTCTTCTTTGCATGAAATCTAAATTCTATTGGTGTGAGGAGTTGATGATGCTCATGGATTACTTCTGTCACTGCATTCAGGTATGACTCCTGTCAGTGCTCTATTGATTGAACTATAGTTGGTTGTATAAAAGGCAAACATCCTATCCTCTACTATATCCAAAGGCCCTGACATTGTAGCTTTTGAGCATTATATTGTTATTAAAATCATAGAGAACATAATTATTAGAAAAATTAAAAATACTAAAGTGATTAGCACAAATTCCTAAAAACTGTAAATATTACTTGTTTAGAGAAAGGGGTATTTGAATGGAAAGACAGAATAATGCTTAAGGAGCTTACACTGCTTATGGCCAACCTGCTGGGTTCCATCCCCAGTATTCTGAATATCTCTCCAGAGTTAACCCTGAGCATAAAGCCATGAGAAAATCCTGAGTTCAACCAGATGCGTTCCAAACAAAACAAAATGTATTTGTATACATGTAAGATCCAGGATTTTTAAATAAGTATATTGCTTAATATTTAAGTGAGCCTTAAATGACATCACAGGACCATTAAAAGTTGCTAGAAAGACACTGAAAAAAGACACACGTAGCAGAGGTCAGGAAACAGGACAAAATTTAAAAATCTAATGGTTGTTAAAACTAAGCAAATGGGACTACATCAAATCTAAAAAGTTTCTATATGGCAAAAGAAACATGGCTAAAACTAAAACATAACAAACTAATTATGAGACAATATTTTCATTTACATATCAGATAAATTTCTGATACCTAGGATATATAAGATACAAATATGAACAAAAAAAACCTAAGTGGCATCCAAAATGGGGAGAAATGAGGAGATACTTTTCTGAATAAGACTAACAACACATGGACAACAGGCACATGAAAAATGCTTATAATCATTTATTATTAGGGAAATCCAAATCAAGATGACAATTATATCATCTTACATCAGTGAGAGTAGCACATATCAAAAATACTGGGTACAATCTGTGCTGGCAGGAATGTGGTGAAAACGGAACTCTCATCCACTGCTGGTGCCAATGTTGTTTGCTACAACCCCTATTAAAAAAAACAGTAAACACAGAAACAAGCTGCGATATGATCCAGCAATTAAAATTTTCGGTATCCATTTCCAGGATAGAAAAACATTCATTCAAAAGGATATATGTGTACTATTATTCACTGCAGCCCTCAGTACAATAATTAAAGTTTTGGAATCATTCTAGATCCAATAAGTGTATCATATATTATAGATGATAGTATATATATGTATACATACACAAAATGGAATACACAGCTGTTATAAATGATGAAATTATGCAATTTGTTGCAACTTGGATCAAACTAGAAGATATTATGTTGAATCAAGTAAGCCAGAAGGATAAACACAGGATGATATCACTTATATGTGATTTTTAGACTACTTGAATGAAGGAATGCCATGGTTTAAAGTGAGGCTAACTAGATCACCATTGGCTCCAGACTATGTGTAGGAAACGGAAAGAAATAGAGTTATGGCAGAGAGAAAAAGACAGATGAAAAATTAAATAATAATGTAGTTAAATATTTAAGCAACATAGTCAACAATGCTGAATACATGAGAAGCAAACTTAAACAATGGAACTTATAAAAGTGCTTGTCAATATGGCAATCTTGGGGGAAAAAGGGATATGTGAGGGAATTGGGTATTGGTGGAAGAAAGTTGTCATTGATGGTGGATTGATAATGGAACCATTGTATTTTTAAAACTCAACTATGAAAAAATGTAAATCACAGTACTTTAATAAAACTTTCTGTAAAAAGAATTTATAGTTGTCTCTCTTGGTATTTGGGAATATATTTAAGTTTTGCATTTTCTTTAGAGTTTTCTGAAAAACAATTGGTTTAACAGGCCAAAAAATCTCATATCTATTTTCAAATCTATGCATCACTGTATATAAAATATGCATTACTGGGGCCCGGGAGATAGCATGGAGGTAAGGCGTTTGCCTTTCATGCAAAAGGTCATAGGTTCGAATCCCGGTGCCCCATATGGTCCCCAGTGCCTGCCAGGAGCAATTTCTGAGCATGGAGCCAGGAGTGACCCCTGAGCACTGCCGGGTGTGACCCCCCCCAAAAAAATAAAATATGCATTACTTTAAAATATGCATGTTTTCTCGGAATTTATGAATAAGAGCATACTAAAAATTAAAATTGTTTTATCCTTTAAAAAGAAGCTGAAGTTTGGAATGATGTGGCCATAAATAATTATGTTATTAAGGATAAGAAGCTTGAAGAGGCAAGGAAAGATTTTCACAAATTCTGAAAAGGGGTGGATTACTGGTTGATTACTTCTTTCTTACCAGTGACACTTATTTGGAAATTAGAACCTCTAGAACTATACATTTCTTTTGCTTCAAGCTACTTTGTGGTGATATGTTATAGTAGCCAAGAGTAGCAAAACAGAACTTTTCAAATGAAGGAAGAGACCCAGAAACTCAAACTGGTTAGCCAGCTCCTCTTAACATATAGGGTGCAAGCCATGAGAGTAGTGGCTTTGCATGTTTATTTCTGTCAGCATTTTGTTTGGCCAGGTGATGATGTGATCATGACTTACTCATGACTTATAAGGGCTGATGAGTGACATTTTTCTCATAAAAGCCAGTTTTAAGCATAGTTAGTCTCCAGCTATAGGTGACAATTTTATTCAGAGCTATCAAAATATTAGTGAAATCAAGAAGCTACTTGACCTAATCTTTACCCCTAATTTTGACAATGTAAGACAAAATCATTCTGTAAGGATAGGTCAAAACATTATATAAACTATACTTAAATTTCTCAATCATTTTTAAATCCTTTTATATAGAAGGAATCTGCCAAAGTTATAATTTTTAACTAAGTATATGCATATCTATAGGAGTATAATGAAATAGTATTGTATGTTTGGAATTATTAATATTTTTAATTTTTATTTTAAAAATCATATCTGTGAACATCTACTTTTTTATATATTTCATATTTCTTTTTAGATTAATTCACTGGCATATCAGGTAAGCTCCAGATTGGCCTTTCCAAAACTTTCCTGCTTTTACATCTGCTATATTTTTATGTTTCTATAGCTCAGGAATGCTACTCAGAATAAAGATCGAGGGTTCTTAATCAGTGGCCTCTATTAATTTCCAGAAATATAGTTGGAGTAAAAGCCAGGGGATCTATGACTCTCAGAACATAGGATTTTTCATTCATAGTAAGTGGATCACGTATCAAAACAGTCTTCACTGGGAGAGGAAGATCAGGTGACCATCTACCAGGGACAGATATTGCTCAGTTCCAGGGAAGGGCAAAACTCACTGCTTTCCATAAAAAGCCTGATATTCAGGCATCGGCAAAACATTTATTATTATATACTGTCACCTCTTTGAATTTGGACATAGAATATTTGAGGTCAAACAAAGCACATCTATAGCCTCAATTAGGTTATTAGTCCAGGATTCAAGAGGTGTTCTTTAGCCTTCTCTATAGATGTGACTCCAGCAGAGCTACAAAAGGGTCCTTTCTCTGTACCCTGAAGCTATCCACTAGACTGAAGGGACCTCTGTAGTTTGAGGGAAATTGTGCTTATCTTTGACCCTTTTAAAATGGTTGTAGCTGTTTTGGGGGAAATCAGTTAGAGAAACTTAGGGTCTCTTCTTGCTCTTCCAGTTTTTGCCTGCTCTGATGGTGATGTACTGTGATTGGAAGGACTCAGAAGGGGTTGAAAGGAAAGAAACAGATCTTATCTCAAAGGGTTCTTTGTAGAGGGGCTATTTGTGCAGGATGTTGATAATAACTATGGGAAAGCTCTCTGTCATTTTGAGGTACCATTTGTCCATTGTGCAAACGTTTGCATGTTCCCACTCTTTACCAAATTCCTTAAATGAAGGTATTATCTACTTTATATGGGAAAAAGAGAGGTTCAAATTTAGTTAAAAAGTATTTTACTTGGAACTCTCATCCACGGCTGGTGTGAATGTTGTCTGAATAAATTCTTGTGGAAAATAGTGCATTAACAAACAAAATAAATGGTTCTTAGTAAATTCAGAATCGAGCTGCGAAATGACCCAGCAATTTCATTTTTGGGTACCTAGCCCCAGGACAGAAAAACATTCATTCTAAAGGATGTATCACACCATTATTATCTCAGTACTCAGTACAATAGCTAAAAGTTGAAATCAACCAATCATATAGGTGATTCATGCAAAGTACATAAGCACATAAGATATATATATATATTTATATATGTATCAACATACATGCAATGAAATTCTACATAGCTAGAAATAATGAGCAATCATGCAACTCACTGCAACATGACAGTAGTGAACGATATCATATTAAACAAAGTGAACCTGAAGGATATATACAGAGTGATATCACTTATATGTGATATTTAGAATAACTGCATGAGGAAATGCAATGGTTTAAATAGGGGTTGTCTGTACAACCCTTGGGTCCAGACTATAGTGAAGAAAAGGAAAGAAATAGAGGGAAGGAGGAGAAAGACATGTGAAATAACTGTGCACAAGAGATCAAGATTGGGAGCGATAGCACAGTGGGTAGGGTGTTTGCCTTGCACGCAACCAACCCAGGTTTGATCCCCAGCATTCCATATGACACCTAAAGATGCCAGGAGTAATTTATGGGCACAGAGTCAGGAGTAACCCCTGAGTGACACCAGGTGTGGCCCCCAAACCAAAAAATATATTATATTATAAAATATATGTCATATAATAAATATCATTACATATGATATATATTTATATTATACAATATTTTAGATTATATAATACATAGAAAATATCTAATATATTATAATATATGACATATAACATATACTTTATATATGTTTATTTATTTTATATATTTCTGATACACTCTTACTTATTGAGCACTCTACTTAGGATTTGGTAAATGGTATCTATGCATTCAAAGTTATTGCCTTTACTGCTCAGTGCTCTGTATTCTTTATAAAGCACACAACATAAATAAAGTAATAGCAAAAAAAAAAGTAATAGCAGAATAAAAAACTGAAAATTATTTGGAAATTTGCCTCAAGATTTGTTTCTGAGACAGTTCTGATCCAAGAGTTACTGCTAGGATAGTATCAATTTAAAGCTTCCCTAAGTTCAGAGCTCTTGAGGATGAGGCACGTGATAACATTACTTAATATGTCTGGAAATAAGGCAATGAGAGGGTAAAACAAGCTGTTCCCTGACTGACTGTTTTTTAACTGACCAAGAAACCTGTTCTAGCTTCTTTTCTCCCTGGAATGGTAAATGCGTGCAGTATACTGTTGAGCTGATGTATTTGGAACGCAGAAATGTGGCAATTCTTGCAGTTCCACCTGTGAAATGTAGTGATGTAGGGAGTATGCAATCTGTGTGCTGTCCTCCCAATAAAGCAATAGGCAATGTCATTATGAAAATAAGGCAATAGGTAATGTCATTATGATTATATTGCTGTGATTATGCCTTGCAAGAAATAAACAAGATGTACTATATAATTAAGTTCAACAACACTATCATATTAATTCATCATGTGGTTTGGCCTGAGTGACAGGAGGAGGAGCAAAACTCTTAATTTCCCAGAGTCACAGACACAGAAAGAATCAATGCCACATGTGGCAGGTAGTGACCACCTTAGGATGGTGATATTCATATGCCCTTTCCTGTAACTGTCACTACCAGAGGTTTTAGCTGAAGAACCACATACCAGTTAATTATGAACTTCCCAGTTTTTTTTTTTTTTTGTAATCCAGCGTGAACAAGAGGAATTTTCTTCCCATTGTGCAGACTGGATATTTTCTAGGTATTGGGATGTTCCCTTTTCCTATTTGATTGAAAAGGTCAGAATGCTTTGATTGGAACATTAAAATTTTATTTTACAGGGAGAAACATATGCACAAATATTTTCTGCCCCCATTGACCTTAGGAGAATGCTTCTGTTAGGATTTTTCTACAAGAAGTTGATGTGCCTCATGATTAAACCTGGTAGGACAAGAAAAGTGTTATTCCTGTGATGGTTCAAGCAATTGTATGTAGAGCACAAGCAAGTCCTCACCCTGACCTCATCCACCGACCTCCATTTCAAGGAGATCAGTATTATTGGCTGTTCTCTATGATGAAAGAACATTCCCCCCTCTCTCTAAACACCATGCACATGACCCCCACCCCACTCCCTTTTTCTGTATCATGCAGACTTGTGTGCCTGGGCCTTGGACAGATAGACATAGAAATGTGGCTTCACTGACTCCAAGCTCTTTTCTCTTGTAGTAAATACTAGACCCTGGAGATGCTGCCTGGACTATAATTTGTCTTCACTTTTCAGTTCTTACCATTTTGAGAATATTGGAAGCTTCCTTGAAATTTCTATGTGCTCTTCCATTTCTCTGTATTCAATCTATAGGAATTGGATAGAAGAGAGATTTTGCAATAGGAGTTTCCATTTGGGTCTGGTTCACCTTGCAGTTTGACAAATAATATAATGAATAGAATAATGACAATGACAATAACAACAATGTAGTGAATGCAATGATGTGGGAAGCAGTGTATCCTTGATAATCATTTTGGTGAGCGCTCCTTTTCTCCCCTCTAGAAGCATGCTTAAAACTAGAAAGGAGCTAGAAAGGTATACCATCTAGTTTTGATCATCAGGAAACTGATCCAAGAAGTGATGGGACTATTGAAGTGATAATACCCAGTACAATCTCAACTAAGCATTATTTTCTCATTTCTTATTCTTAACTGCAAGTCCCATAGATGGCTGTTCTTGGAACCATAGGAATACAAATATAAGTATAAATTCATGTATAATTATGATATATTTTAATATATATTTAACAATATATTTTCTATGTTAGAAAACACATACAGGGGCCGGGCGGTGGCGCTGGAGGTAAGGTGCCTGTGCTAACCTAGGACGGACCGCGGTTCGATCCCCCGGTTCCCCATATAGTCCCCCGTGCCTGCCAGGAGCGACTTCTGAGCGAATAGCCAGGAGTAACCCCTGAGCATCACTGGGTGTGGCCCAAAAACAAACAAACAAAAAAAAACAAACAAAAAAACCAAAAAAAAAGAAAACACATACCATAACACAAGGACTTCTGTTATATTTTATTATTGTTTAGCTTTTGGACCACACCAGATTTGATGCTGGGGAGCAGAAAATTCTTCCAAAGGTGTGGATAATTCCATGCAGGGATGGAGACTAAACCCGGGTCTCTGTGTGCCAAACATCTACATTAGCCTTTTAAACTATCTACCTGGTTTAGGGCTTTTATTTTTAGGTAGATGACATAAAATTTACAGAAAACCTGCCTCCCTATGAAACTATATTTAATTGTTATTACTGGCTATGTAGGAGTGTTATTACAGGATTCTCTTATTTAATATACTTTATTTGTTTTAGAGTTGAGTAAGAAACATTTCAAAAGTCCCAGGGTTTATTATGAAGATACTGACAAATTCTTTTATTACTTACCTCTTGGGACACTATTTCATGATAATTTCAAAAGCTTGGATGCCAAACATTTTGAAGTGTCCTATCAGATTGCAGTGCATGGCCATAAAAGCTTGTGTCTTTGACAAAAGTCTCTGTGGGGAGGCTGGGGGCACTTCCAGAGTGGAGGCTTCTGTGTGGGAGGTCCTCGTAAGGGTCAGTGCCAACACACTAGGAATGCCTACCCTGCTATGTTCAATCCAGGAACATACTATTCCGGAAATCGGTAGTAAATTTAGAAAATTAAATAGATCCCATTCATAATTAAAATCTGAATTACTACTAATGAATTTCCTTCCTGAAAAGTGAAATCTGGTGACTTTATCCATCTGTTCCATCTCCCCTCATTTTACCTGTGCTGTTTAATAGTTGCATGTTACTGATTTAAAAAACCTAAATGAGGTTGCGTTGGTCCATTCCCCTTCATTTTTATGTACTTTTTTGATAAATATCACATAATTAAGTATATATTTTTACCTATTGACTAGAGAGGAATTTTTATTGAACTGCTGTGGGTGTTTTTGTTTATCAGATTAGAAAAGAGTAAAGGGAGAGTGAGAAAAGATTCTTGGCTTCTCTTCTTCTATCACAGATAATGACCCCATCACCCATACCACGGTTACATGCAGCTATAGTTGACATTGAGCATTTACTCAGCATTCAATCTTCAGTCTGCAAAGCACCTTGAATTTCCCAGCACTGTTTGGTGAGCTGAGGTCAAGCCACTGGAGCTTTGAAGGATTATAGCTTACAGCTGGTGGGAAGAGGGTCTAGTTTAAATTTCTTTGAAAGCAGGCACCAGAGTGCTTTTGATTAAAAATAGAAAAGCTAACTGGAAGCCCTGGCATGAAATATGAAAAGAGACCTCCAAGAATTTTGAGATCTCTAGAGCTTTCATATCATGAGCAAGTTGAAACTAATGCAAGATATGAAATGGAAAAATAAGTGTGGGCTCCATAGGACCTATAGAAATCATCATCACCTCCAATACAAATGAAAGAGGGAATTCATTTTCTTTCTTAGAGTGAACACTCATTTCAATATTGATTATTGATATGGGAAGGAGAACTATTTCAAGGAACATGTGATTGCTCTTATTTTGGTTTTTTTTTCCAGATAATGTCAGTCAAATGACTCCATACTCCCCTGAATACCTATAAAGTATATGATTTCTTTGGCTTAGACTTACCAAACATATAAGGCTCTACTGATTTCCAGCTTTGGATAACTTCCTTTAGTATCCTAGCATCTACTAAGTGCCCAGTTAGGCAGTGTTTTGTAAACATTCTCATCTCCTCTTTCTTTATATCATTTTTAGAAGGTAGAAAAGTTTATTAAAGTGAGGAGGAGAATGGAAAAGGAACTCTCCATGTGGGGAGGAACTTAGTATAGGACCAAGTTTCCTATATCATTCTTTTTCTTCCAGTTTCTCAGTCTCATCCATTTAGTCACTTACCTGGCTGAATCATTACAGCAGACCCATTCCTGCTCAGAGAAGATCTGGACAGTTGAATTCTTTTAGCATTAGCATATATTTTCTTGTGTTGTTTCCACTTTTCCACATGTGTAGTGGTTTAAAGATTTAGTCACTAAGTTGGTCAGATTCCAGAGAGCAAGACAAGTATTCCCCACGAGAGCCTTATGTTTCAGTCTTTACATCCATTTTCTCACCTGAGAAATAGAATTAATAAGACCATATGTCTCATAGGTCTCAGGAATAACTTAAGACAATTGATGGGAGAAACCCTTTGAATTGCAAACTTACAAATATAAGATGCCATTGTGATTTTTTTGAGTACCAGATCCAAGCTGCTTATACATACCTTGCCATAGAATCATATTAAAAAGCATATTAATAAATTTACTTGAAACACTTTTGTTTCAGAGTATAAGTATGATAGTTGGAATAAAGAATATCTTTGTTAATTATGTGTTGAGGGTTCACTTTGATTCCCTAAAATTAAAGAATGATATATACGAATCATTCTAATTTTGGTTAGCTTGCAAATACTGTGCTTTAAGCTGTATTATTAAATATGTAAAGGCTTCAGTTGATTTTCTTGTAGAAAATATAATATATATAAACATGACTCTTTAATGGTTCTCATTTTAGATAAAGAATTACTTTATTTAAAGGTATTAAGAGCGCCTAGTATTACCATATTCTAGATTTAATTAAAAGATGCTGGTTGAACTAACAGCTATGCAGTGTGAACTCTGATCATTTATTATCTTTTTTAAGATGGAGTTTTTAATAATGTTTTTATGTTGTGACTGGTGAAGGAATAACAGAATTAATGTCACAAATTAAATTTTTCCATTACATTTACCTCCCAGTCAGAATAAGAAGAATGCTTATTTATTTTAGGAGGAGATGAGCTAAATTTGGTAAGAAGAATATGACAATAATGTCACAAACCAATTCATTACAAAAAAATAAATGTAGAAGAAGTGTTGGCTAATAAAATCAAGGGGAAAAAAGAACATTCATTCTATGCATGGTTGGTGACTGTTTTAGGTGAAGGAAAATACATCTATTTTTTGTGATTTTTTTATGAATGCTTTGGTATTTTAGAGTATTAAATGAGTTACTCCTTTAGTTTGGAAGAATATGATTTAAGACAAAAACACTAAATTTCTGTGTAAGACTAATGTCATAAATTATGTCAAGGAACCTCAGACCTTATGATTGAATGAATGCCTTAGTCATGGGCATTTAATTTATATACTTATTTGAAATGTAGGCTTTCTAATTGAATGATAAATTCTGAAACTAACTTATTCATTATGGCCTTTAAGCTGCTTGTAGGCTACAATAGAAATAAGAATTCTGCAGAAGTATCATTTGTCCAATTGGAAATAGTCTTACAGGCAATCCAGTTTCACTTCTTGATGATGAAGATAATAAACGAGGATGTTAGAAAAAACCCAGAGATAGGGAGAAGCTATTTTTTAATTGAATAATAATTGGACATAAGCTTCTAATGACAGAGAGAGAGAACTTCTATTCTCACTGTCTGTAAATAGAGCATTCTTTTTGTTTAATAATGAAGTGAGTTCTTTACATGACTGAAACCTAATCACAATCATATTTGTAATCAAGATGTTTAAATAAAGATATTATATTAAAATGTACAACCCTGAAAAAAATTAATGAAGTGAGTTGTTCAGCGACTGGTCCCATGATGCCGTGGAAGAAATTCAAATCTTTCCACTCTTTATTTCAAGATCTCTTTTATTTTTCCAAATTTACCTACAAAGGTATTATAAAAGCAAAGATTACTTATCATGAACATGGAGACTAACAGTTTTTAACCAAACAATGGAGAAGAACTATGGTCAAGAACCAAGAAGTTAACGGTCAAGGTAAATTAGGAGATTATTGAAGATACTTGATGTGTGTAAGAACTATTACCTGTCAACATACAGACCATAAAACTGTTAGAATCACACACAGTTTCCCAGAGACTTGATTTGGTCTTGAACTAGAAAAGTCCTTTATATTCCTGTAATTGACTGATATCTCTTGCTGAATCTTGAGTATTGGAAAGAATGTAGGTTCTGGACTTCGTTTCCATTATCTCACATTTTCTTGTTTAGGTGTAGGAGAGGTTTTTCTTTAAGGAATATATGTAGTCTTGAAAGAGATACTTTATAACCTAACATTGATCATGTTCTATTTATTTAGCAATTATCAGCAGAATAATAAATTGATAATA